>JAJOOD010000888.1:0-65993 GCA_029582525.1 Solanum tacnaense | reverse complement strand
GGGCAAGAGTTCCACACAAGAAGCGTCCCCCCCCCCCCCCTTTCATCACAATGTTCATTTCTGAAGAATCAACTATTGCATAGACTAAAGGAGAACTTGTTGCATCTGTGCAAGTGTGTGCAAGTGTCTTGAAAGATCAACATACTATTTTGATTAGCAATGATGTCATCTCTCTACATTTTCAAATCAAAATAAAATCTTACTAATAAATCAACAATAAGATAAAAGAACAAACTCTATCATGTTTCTAAAATAAGCGATAATTGATTACTTACATTAGCACATAACAGAGAGACGCAACTCTCAAGATTTTGACCCTTAGTAATATGGATAATATTTTTCATGGGACCACTATAGGATAAGATACCTCATTGGCTCCTCATATTT
This sequence comes from Solanum tacnaense, assembly GCA_029582525.1. Taxonomy (NCBI): domain Eukaryota; kingdom Viridiplantae; phylum Streptophyta; class Magnoliopsida; order Solanales; family Solanaceae; genus Solanum; species Solanum tacnaense. Next base: position 65,606 of record JAJOOD010000888.1, on the reverse strand, counting down.
TTATCAATGAAGAATTCAAACAAACATTGTGGTTTTATCGATAATTAAATTGTCTTTGTTGCACTTAAAACCACACCGATAGGTTCGCCAGGGTCACTAATAGTCTTCCTCATCATCAAATTTTCATTTTTTCCATTTTCAATTTGAATTGTTTTCAACTTGTAAGAGATTGCAAAAATTCCCGCACAAAAATTGCGAGTCATGCGTTGAGCCAATATTGTCATACCTATCTCACTCTTTGAATCAACTGCCCGACATAAAAATTTATCAAAATTAAAATTTTTTAATTGGTATTCAAATGTGTAAGGACTTGGCCAAATAATAAAATATTCATGATTACCTATGGAATCGATAAAGGATGTCATCACTCACAAGAACTCAGATTGCCTTTGCAAAGAGGACATCCACCTTTGTGCGCCAAATCCTAGACTAGCTCTGATCAAAGAGCGATACAAATGATGAACAAAAATTTCATCATATTCCATATGCTCGATCCAAATAACCTAAAAATACTATATCAATATTAAGCCACTAAATAAAAAAATGAACTTGCATGAAATATTAACCTAATTACCAATTAGAGTAAAATAATCATTGTTTGAGACAACTTAGAAAACTGAGTAACTAAATCATGGACTCAATCACAAGGAATGTATCCCACCAAAAGACTCATGATGGTGTTACAAATAAATATGATAGCAGGAAGCGTACACAAAATGTAGAGGAGGATTGTAGACAAATTTTTTTGCAAAAGAAAGTAACATATTTGTGTATCTAAATGTAGCAATTCAAACAAACCTAAAAGCAGACATTAAAAAATTGAACAATGAGAGATTCATTATAAGGTTAGAAGGTCAAGCATTAAAACAATCCTTTTAAAGAGGATAGAATATACTCCATATAATTTCTAAATAATTGGAGTCATCAATGCTAGAAAAAAAGCAACCATTTTCATTGTGAATAAAATAAAGTATAAGGAAGATAAGGTAATAAAAAATAGAATAATTGTATGTTGATCATGAAAAATAATGGAAAGAACATATAACACAATTAATAATGTTTGGGATTACAATCATCTGTCATAGAGGTGGGAGAAATATACTTTAGTATGTATCTTATATATCAAACATGAAAAATATAGAAATTTTACCTTCATTTATAGATCATAAATTTATGATTAAAAGATATAAAATATGCTCAATAATCTCATTTATAATTAAAAGTAGACTAATTATAAAAACACAAAATATATAACTATGAAATTAGATAATAGTATAATTTCATAAATATATCGCTTATATTAATGATGATATTATATAAGTTTTACCTTCATTCATATATTATAAATTTATAATTAAAATATATAGAATATTCTCAATGATCTCATTTCTAATTAAATGTTTACTAATGATGAAAACACAAAATATATAACTATGAAATTAGATAATAGAATAATTTAACGAATATATCACTTATATATTTATGATGATAATATAGAAGTTTTACATTCATTCATAGATTATAAATTTATAATTAAAAGATATAGAATATTCTCAATGATCTCATTTCTAATTAAAAGTTTACTAATTATGAAAACACAAAATATATAGCTATGAATTCGATGAAAGTAATTTCATGAATTGAAAAAGCATCTTAAAACATAAAATACAAACATAAGGTTCAGAATTAAGATACAACTTTCAGTGCACTCAACTGACTCTATATAAGAAACTGTCAAGCAAAAATAAAAGTTAGAAGCAAATGTAAAGAGAATCAGTTTTAGAAAATCCTCAATATAGAATAAATAAGCAACCCAATCATTAAAAAAACTTAAAATTATGAAGACTTGCATGGGCCGCAATTGAAAAACAATTTAAGTTGAATTACCTTAGAATAACCGTTAGGCATATCTTGAATAATGCAACCAGAACGGATCCTTCAAAAATTTTCAATTTTATATTGTTGTGAACCTTCTTTGATTGTGTCAATAGAGACATCCACAATAATCCATGTACCTTCAGCATATTTTTGACAAAAACGTAGAAATTGTATTTCATGGATAAGAACCACATTTGAAATAATTTGTAATTCAGTTTCAATCTGCAAATTAATACTTTCTAGCTATTAGTGAATAAAATAATACAAAAAATAGATATGTAATTTCCATCAAAATAATGAGTAAGAAATAATATCAATAACAGAGTACCACTCTTGCTTTCACCTATGCCAGTAGAAATAAAATCAAAAGTATTGACTTTACCAATAATGCATGGAAACATCTCTACCCATTGACTCTGCAAATATAAAAGACAATGATTATAAACAAATAGAAAGTAACAGGTAAACATATTCTTATGTTTATGACTTCAAAGTTAAACTTTATTAAAAAAAAATATATGTTACTGTTAGTTGAATCACCATTAATTAAACAAATATGTTAAATATAATAAAAGTAAGAATAATACTAAACATAAAAGAAAAAAATACATCAATAATTTTTCACACCAAATAGGGGATATAAGTGGTTAAAAACTGAAAGTTCTTAACGAATTTACATGAGAAGGAAATTGGGATGAAAAACCAATGTACCTCACTCATCAACATCTCTACCAATGTCTGACTGTTGCCAGCCACTGTACCAAATGACCTTGTTGCTTCTGTTGTGAAATGGCTAGGTTTTATGCCAATAATTGGAATAAAAGATCTAGCATCTTCTTCTATATTTAATATTTCTCCACCTCCATCCATGATTCTAACCCAAAAAGGTTCATTACTCATTGCCACCTTAAGCAACTCATTCAAGGCATCTAAAACGAATTTTAGTACCATTGATTAATCAAGTGTTAAATCTTTGTTAACTAAGTTTGTGGGTAGAGGACTTGATAGATATTTTCCAAAATCAACCTCATTTAATGATAAATCGTCCACAACATTTATATCACTAGTTTCATCTCTTCCCGTAAGTAATTCCAACCCAAAATTTTCCATCATGGAAGTTAATGACCACTCTAATAATGTAGAAGGCCCCAAATATTTGTCTGCATGGATAGCAATCCTCGTAAGTTCATTTTTCAGGCGGGCATGCTCATTCAATATTTCCTTCTCATCAACATTTTCGTTCCTTATAGTATCTTTATTACGACACGGATCACAAATTGAATTTTCCATGACTTCCTTCATTGAGGCATATTCTATGCAAAGTTTTTCATTTTCTTGTTGCAACATTCTCTTATCATGTCTTTCCAATTGCGTCTGAATAAATAATATCATTCACTTTCATAAGTATTAGAAAAAAATTTAAACAAGATTAACATGAATGAATAAAAAGATAGCATATGAAGATCACCTTCAATATGGATCTTTTATTTTGGAACCAAAATTGCACTTGTTTTTTGCCACGGAAATTTTTGGTGTGAGTTCCTATCTTGTTTTTTCGACAAGATGTTAACTTTCTTTGAATACACTAATGCCACAAGGAAAAATAAATTGAATAGAATGTTAATCAACATAAAAATAGTAATATATGTAAAGGAATTTGGAATGATACATGTACACATCAAGCTCTTGAATTTGATTGACACTGTATTTATGCCTCTTTGATGAAACCCATGTGGATAATACAATTCATCTCCAGATGAACCACCATCTCTATTTTTAGTAACAAAGTTGTCCTCATTTTGATCCTATGTAGGTCCTCTTATCATATGATTAACCAAATTTTCTCTTCTCTCAGTCGTATCAGTATGATCTTCCATTGTTGACTTCTGCACTAATATATTATGTATCAATTGAATCGAATATCACATGTGACAACAGAAAAATCAATATTTATACACTTTTTAAATTGATAAAGTTATGAAAAATCAAAATTAAATGCTTTTTGAGATATCCTAAAGAGACCCCAAATATCTCTAATTTAGGTAAAATAAAATAAAATAATTTGCTGATCTTATTAAACCTACATACCTAAATTTTGTAGAATATATTAGTTAGCGCTAAGTCACAAACTAATAAAGAACTAGATTTCAGAAAGAATTGAACACATAGACTATTCCAACTCACTGACTTATATAATTTAATTAGTTTCACGATGTATAAACTTATAAATCGATAAAATGTTATTAAATCAAAGATTCTTCTATTCTTGAGTCTTAAATTCATGTCACACTTTTTATCATTTTATCATATATTTTCTCAATATACCTCATATCAATCTAATTAATTTATTTATATATAAAATCCAATGATCTCATAAAAACTACATCTATAACTTTGAAGGATCTGTAATCATAGCAGAAAGTCCTAAATTCAGTTTTTTTTTTTAGAGAAAGCAACCATGTTGATTTTCACCAAACTAAATCTTTTCTACTTTTTCACACTGCTAAATTTTAATAAAAAATTGTGTACACCAGGAAAAATAAAAGACACACCACCTTTTTAATTTGATAAATTTCAAATGCTATAATTAAAAAAGAACTTTTTAACATGAACAACTTGAGACTTTGGGACCTTTTAAATGTTGATGTTTGAGACAAACAGAAAATTAAAGTAACTAAAGATAAATACTTGTATAATAGAAACTAGAAAAAGAATAGAAATAAAAATTTAATTACTTGATCGATAGCTTACTTACAAATTTCCTGATCCAAATGGATCCTTCTTTTGTTGTGTTTGGAGAAATTGAAGGGCAATCTCAAAAAAATAATTAGTAATTTTTATCTAGATTAACAAGTAACTTTAGAATGGTAATAAAAAATGTATTAGTAATAGCTATATATACTACAACTTTTTATCGGATAGACTAGAAAAAATTGGCACACTTTGAATTATTTCATACTCAGTTAGAAAAAAATATAATGACCAAGATTTTTATCCAGGATTCATATGATTTTAGAAGTCAAACTATCAGTAACTTTTACATAAATTCTATAAATGTATTTAAAAATTAGGGTCAAAATTATTTTAACTGAAGTAACTATAGAATGGTAATAAAAAAATATATTAGTAATAGTTATATGTAGTAAAACTTAATTTTTGATAGACCGAAAAAAATTGGCCCACTTTAAAGTCAAATTAGTAAGTAATTATTATTTAGATTCTATATTTGTATTAGAAAATCAGGATGGAGATACTACTAGATTTTTTATTTGTATTAAAAATATTAGGATGAAGACCTAGCATCTTAGACGGGTTCAGCAGAACTCAATAATTTTGACGCAGTTCTATATTTGTGTTAAAATGTAGCATGATAATTTTAACGAAGATCTAGCATTTAGCATCTAGAATCTAGCATCTACATGATAATTCAGATACTTTTATTTTGATATAATTAGGTTTTATACCTTTAGCATGTTTCCACTTAGAAATTTCTATTAATTTCAAATGGTTTTTATGATTGGTCAAAAAACTGAAAAAATAAAAGCTTAATCATTCTAAATATCAAGTACGATACAAATATTTTTTATGTGAAGTACATTATATTTCTCTATTATTAAAACGTTAAATATGAACATTCTTGTTGATTGTGAAATAGTTTCAAGAAATGATTTCAATTTGATAAACATATAAAATCAATGGAAAACCCTATGTCACGACCCATACCATCGTGATTGCCACCCACACTAACCCTTCAAAGAGAGAACCATTTATACTAATTAGCTAACCAACTTAATCAAAATATACTAAGGCATTTAAGTTACGGAAGTAAGTTAAATGCTAAGAAAAGAAATAGAGTAACCATAAACTCCAAAGAAAAGGTCTAATAACAAACTAACATTGCGGAAGTAATGCCTAAAACCTGAAAGTCAATGTACCAAAACATCTAAGATCAACCATAAGTCAAAAGAGAAAGGATACAACCCCAAACTAATGAACTAATTAACTAACTAGAAAGTCTAAGTGCGAAATGTCGATATAGACTAAAGGAAAACTTATCGCAGCCTGGAAGAACTGGCTCACCCTTGAATTCAATCAACAATCACTGATCTTCTAAACGAGGTCTATCAATAGCCACCTAAAGATGACATGTACGCAATAAAGAAAGACCAAGTGCAGTATCAGTACACAACCAAAGTGTACTGGTAGGATCCCGCGGCTATCCCACTAAGTGCAACATACATAAGTCAATACAACAATACAATAACATGCATACACCGAACATGTACAATATCATCATCATTTACGAACAATGAACAGTTTCACGATTCTCAAATATCACAGTTATATGAGGTCATTGGTCTTCTCATGGAACACAAACCCAAACTGTTAGCATACCAGAACGTGGTACCTGATCAAATGATTAGGCCGAAACGTCACAACCGATCCCATAATTATGTCGGAACGTGGCAACCGATCCAAGTTAGTGTGTCGGAACGCAACACCTGATCCATTCAACAAGCCACAATCACAATCACAAAGTACATTCTCATAATCATACAATCAAGTCATGATTCATGACATTCATCATTCATATATCCTCATTTACAATTAATGTGATATATAATGCAACATTCGCATACATACACGTAATATAATGATGCAATAACAAACATATATCACACAATCATTAAATCACAACCATCACCTACCTCGAAACAAGCTTGAAACCCCTATGAAACTTGGTTTTTCCCTTTTCGGGTTCGTTCCGCTTGTTCTTGATCTACAAACAATAATAATAACACGGAAATCAATAAACAATCACTAATTACCTAAATTACATACAATTCTATAATCCCTAGATCATACTAATGATCCCACTACCCAAATTAGGGCTTTTTCAACCATAATTCTCAGATCAAAACTCTTTTCCATCGATAATTACCCATTAGATTACGTTCTACGAATCGAAAAACGGATTCGAGGAGTTAAAATCTTACATTTAGCCTAAAGAATGGTGGAAAACTATCAAGAAAATCCCTGGGATCGTTCCTTAGCTCTCAAGTTCGAAAATTGAAGAATAAAACATTTTTGGAGTTTATTTTCGACTTTAAGTCGCGTCTGCCTAGCCACGGCGACACCGACCCTGCTACAGCGGCCTAGCCCTGGCGGCAGAAATCCCGCCTCAGCGGCTTACATGAAACCAGTGAGCAAAATTAATAATTCCAAGACCCCATTTCGCAATACACCTTCTACCAACGACACTCAGAAACAACCTTTTCACTCTAAGATCAATTTCGGGAGTTCTACTCGCCTGAATTCAATTCCGTAAAGTCGTACAGGTTCTTTAATGACTTACATATATACTTATGTGATCAAATTCATAATTAGATCACCCAATTGCTACAGGATTTCCCTAGAAGTTAATGACTTTGATTTCATCCAAATCTGGACTAGGTTGGGAAATTTCAAGATACTACGAAAAAGTTTTTCGGCACGAAATTTTTCCCCATTGGATTTTCTATAACGATGGAACCCGGTCGTTACAATAGATACCAATTTACCCATCACTCGTCCCCGGGTTACAAAACTTAGGAAAACAGGCTAAATAAAGAATGGAGTAGTACCTGAATCGATGAACAATTGGGGATACTTGTCTCGCATGTCTGATCCCTCTCGGTTTCCCAAGTAGCTTCCTCAACTGGGCGATGCTTCCATTGAACTTTCATAGAATTAATCTCCTTGGTTGTCAGCTTACACACATCACGATCAAGGATTGCAATCGGTTCCTCCTCATATTGGAGGCCCTTGTCTAGTACAATTGAGTCCCACTTAATGATATAATCTCCGTCACCCTGATATCTCTTCAACATAGACACATGAAATATCGGATGAACTCCAGATAGATTAGGAGGTAAAGCTAATCTATAAAACACTGGCCCTACTCATTCAAGAATCTCAAATGGACCAATGTATCTAGGACTAAGCTTACCCTTCTTACCAAATCACATCACCCCTTTCATGGGTGATACCTTAAAAATAACATTTTCACCAGTCTGAAATGTTATGTCTCTGACATTATGATCAGCATACTTCTTTTGTCTACTCTGGGCTGCTAAGATTTTAGTTTGGATGCTCTTCACCTTATCTTAAAAATCTTTCACTAAGTCAACCCCCAAAGGTTTCACATCTCCAGCCTCGAACCATCCTATGGGTGATCTGAATCCCCTCCCATATAATGCCTCAAACGGTCTCATATCAATACTGGAGTGATAACTATTATTGTAAGAGAACTCACGCAAAGGTAAGAACTTATCCCAATGCCCTCCAAAATCAATCACACATGCCCTCAACATGTCTTCTAACACTTGAATAGTCCTCTCCGATTTCTCGTCCGTCTGTGGATGGAAAACGGTACTAAAAGTGAGTTGTATGCCCAATTCATCATGTAACTTCCTCCAAAACTTGGATGTGAATTGGGTACCACGGTCTGAGATGATAGAAAGGGGCACCCCATGCAACCTCACTATCTCTTTCACATACACCTTAGCCAATTTTTCAGCATTATAATATATTCTTACTGGAATAAAATGGGCTGACATAGTCAATCTATCAACCACTATCCAAATGGAATCAAACACCCCCAAGGTCTTGGGAAGACTAATCACAAAATCCATGGCTATCCTCTCCGACTTCCATTCTGAAATTGGCATTCTTTGAAGTAAACTTGTAGGCCTTTGGTGTTCATACTTCACTTGTTGGCAATTTTGACACTTAGCCACAAACTCCGCTATATCCTTCTTCATGCCCGGCCACCAATAAATTCACTTCAAATCTCGCTACATCTTGGTCATCCCCGGATGAATGGAATATCGCGAACCATGGGATTCTGTCAACAATTTCTGAATTAAGTCATCAACTCGAGGAACACAAATCCTTCTTTAAAAACTGAGCACACCTTTCGCATCAAGAGTGGTCTCTTGTGCCTTACCAATCGCAGTTTTTTTCTTAAGTTCATTCAAATTTTCATTCTCAAATTGTTAGGCCTTGATCTCCTCAATGAATGTGGCCCTCACTTCAATGCTAGCTAACACCCAACCTCTTTCAGAGATGCCCAACTGCATGAATTTAGACTCCAAGGTCTGGATTTCCTTAGCCAAGGGTCTCTTGGATACACTTAAGCAACCTAAATTACCCATTCTCACTGCCTTTCGACTCAAAGCGTCTGCCACCACATTAGCCTTGCCCGGATGGTATTGAATGGTCACATCATAATCCTTGAGTAACTTCATCCACCTTCTCTGTCTCAAATTCAGATCCTTTTGAGTAAACACATGCTGGAAACTACGATGATCAGTAAATACCTCACACTTAACACCATAAAGATAATGTCGCCAGATCTTAAGAGAAAACACTACTGCTTCAAACTCCAAATCATGTGTTGGGTAATTCCTCTCATGCACCTTCAATTGACGCGAGGCATAAGCTATAACACTTTTATCCTACATCAACACAGCACCCAAACCAGAATGTGAAGCATCACAACAAATAATAAAATATTTACCTTCTACCGGTAATGCTAGAATAGGTGCGGTGGTCAAGAGAGTCTTGAGCTTTTGAAAGCTCTCCTCACAATTTTTAGTCCATTCAAATGGTATCTTCTTTTTAGTCAAATTAGTCAAGTGAGTGGCAATAGAAGCAAAGTTCTTCACAAATCGACAATAGTAGCTAGCGAGCCCCACAAACCTCCTAACTTCCTTCACCGAGCTAGGCCGAACCTTATTCTTAACCGCCTCAATCTTTTGGGGATCTACCATTACCCCTTCTTTAGAAATTACATGCCCCTAAAATGCAACCGAAGTCAACATAAATTCACACTTAGAAAATTTAGCATACAACCTTTGTTTCCCAAGAACACCCAGAACAATACGAAGATGGTCGGCATGCTCTTCCTCACTTTTCGAATAGACCAAACTATCATCAATGAAGACTATAACAAACGAATCAAGAAAGGGTTTGAACACCCCAGTCAGCAAACTCATGAAAGTTGCAGGCACATTAGTCAAACCAAAAGACATAACTAGAAACTCATAGTGTCCAGAGCGGGTTCTAAACGCCGTGTTGGACACATCCTCAGGCCTAATTTTCAACTGATGGTAGCCTGACCTAAGATTAATCTTAGGGAAAAGTGATGCACCTTGCAATTTGTCAAAAAGATCATCTATTCAAGGCAATGGATACTTGTTTCGAATAGTGACCCTATTCAATTGCCGGTAATCTATACACATACTCATACTACCATCCTTCTTCTTAACAAACAAAACTGGAGCACCCCATGGGGAAGCACTAGGACGAATAAATCCTTTATCAAGAAGTTCTTGGATTTGAGCCTTAAGCTCTTTTAATTCCATCGGAGCCATGCGATATGGTGGGATAGAAATGGGACGAGTACCAGGTTCTAAATCAATGCAGAAATCTATAGCTCTATCCAGAGGCATACCAGGCAAATCATTAGGAAACATTTCTCTAAATTCTGACACCACATGAATAAACTCAATAGATAGAGACTCAACCTCAACATCCCGAATATGAGCCAAATAAGCCAAACAACCTTGCTCTACAAGTTTACTAGCCCGAATGGAGTATATGATCTTAGCTTGCTTAGACTTGTACACCCCTTCCCACTCTAACTTTTCCTTTCTCGGAATATCTAGAGTTACAGCCTTAATATTACAATTAAACACAACATAATATGGGGACAACCAAGTCATACCTAAGATTATATCAAAGTCAGTCATATCCAAAATCACCAAATCAACCCAAGTCTGAAAACCGTTAAACAAAATAGGACAAGCACGATAGACATGGGTGACTATGACAAACTTTCCAACTAGGGTAGAAACATGGATACATATGAATAAGTAGAACCTGGATCAAATAACACATTATCCATCTAGTCACAGACAGGAATAGTACTTGTGATCACTGCATCAGACGCCTCTGCTTCATTCTTGCCCAGAAAGGCATAACATTGAGCCCTATCATCTTGATGAGCTACTTCCCTGCCTGGTTGCGCTGCACCTCTGCCTGCGTTACCATTTCCCCTACCCTCACGGCCTCGTTGATTACCTCCTCGTCCACCTTGTGGACGCCCTCGACCATTATTACTATTTCCCACGGGTACCACTGCTCTAGTCTGTTGCTGGGCGAAATCCATCATGTGCTGGTGGGGATAACCTCTCCTCATATGCCCAAGTTCACCACAGTTGTAACATGTACGATCAAAAGATGGCCTTCTGCCCGCCGAAGGTGCGACTCCCTGGATATCCTTAATCAAATTATGAGGCGGAGTTCCCGAGTAATTACTTGTAGATGCGGGCATAGCGGACTGAATGGGTCTGACTGCAAGTGTTGGCCTTCCTGACCCTATGGAATAAGAACCTTGAAAGTTACCCGAGTTCTTGCCCCTTTTTGCCAATGCCTAGCCTGACCGTCTTGCCTCACCCCCTCCACTTTCTTAACAAAGTCTGTTACCTAATTAAAGCTCCTCCCTACAGAGGTCATATGAACAGATAATACCTACAACTCAGAATTTAGTCGCCTAATAAATAAATGGATCCTCTCCTCCTCGGTAGTCACCAATTGAGTAGCATATCTAGACAAGGCATGTAACTTGGCCTCATAAGCAGCCACAGACATACCACCTTGCTCCAAAGCCATGAACTCATCCTTCTTACGATCTCTCAAAGTCCTAGGCACATATTTGTCTAAAAACAAAGCATGAAATTGGGTCCAAGAGAGTTGGGGTAAAGTTGAAGATCTGCACTCCACATAAGCTCTCCACTATTACTTAGCCTCACCTTAAAGTTGAAAAGTCACAAACTCAACCCATGCTGATGGACAATCCCTAACTTATGAAGCCTCCCATAGCAGTCTAAGATAAATTCATCAGCATCCTCACTCTCAGAACTAAGAAATACATGAAGCTTTAGCTTCAAAAACATAGTCAACATTTCATGCTCATTACCAGTCATAACAGAACCCAACAAAGGACATAAGAAATCATCATTACCTCCAGTCCCACCCACCTTGGGCGTAGTGATAGCAACAGGGGAACTAGTAGGAGCTTGCGTTGCTTGACCAGAGAGAAGCACTCCCGGACCAACCAACCCTTTCAAGAATGACATATTCTGCTGAGCTAACACTGGGTCCAAAGGAGGAATACATGTAGTTTCAGCCTGCACCTCTTCTTCTTGTCCAACCTCCTCAATATTTTCAACCTCAACATTTTCCTCTATCTCTTCATAATGCACAGGAGGGGCCTCATTTCTGGGAACATTTTCTACCGGTGCTCCATCCCCAGCAGGCGCCACCCTTCCTTGGCCTCTACGCTTAGTTCTTCCTCTACCCCTGCCTCGATCGCGACCTCTTACTGCAGATTCCTCAGTTGGAGCATTGACGGAAGCTGCGGATAGAAGAGTGAAGGAGGTTAGACACAAATTTGAATCGCCAGATACCAATTGGAATCAAGTTATAGCACGAAAGGAGACAAGAGAAAATAGAGAGATTTCCTAAAGTCCTATAGCCTCTCGAAGAAATGTACAGACGTCTCTGTACCATTCTGCAAAACTCTACTAGATTCATTTTGGTATATCGAGATCAATGAACCTAGGCTCTAATACCAACTTTGTCACGACCCAAATCATCGTGATTAGAACCCACACTAACCCTACGGTGGGAGAACCATTTACAGTAATTAGCTAACCAACTTAATCGAAATATACTAAGGAATTTAAGTTACGAAAGAAAATTGAATGCTAAGGAAAGAAATAGAGTTCCCATAAACTCCAAACAAAAGGTCTAATAACAAACTAACATTGCGGAAGTAATGCCTAGAATCTGAAAGTCAATGTACCAAAATATCTAAGATCAACCATAAGTCTAACAAAAAGGGATACAACCCCAAACTAATGAACTAATTAACTAACTCTATGTCCGTAATGTGGACATAGATGAAAGGAGAACTCATGGCAGCCTGGAAGAATTGGCTCACCCTTGAATTCTTTCGACGATCACTGTTCTTCTAAACGAGCTCTGTCAATAGCCGCCTTAAGATGCCTTGTACTCAACAAAGAAAGAGCAAGTGCAATATCAGTACACAACCATAGTGTACTGGTAGGATCAAACGACTATCCCACTAAGTGCAACATACATAAGTGCATACAACAATACAATAACATGCATACACCGAACATATACAATATCATCATCATTTACGAACAACGAACAATTTCACGATTCTCAAATATCACAATTATATCAAGTCATTGGTCCTCCCATGGAACCAAAACCCAAACAGTTAGCATACCGGAACGTGTTACTTGATCCAATGATTATGCCGGAATGTGGGAACCGATCCCATAATTATGTCAGAAGGTGGAGACCGATCCAAGTTAGTGTGTCGAAACGCAACACCCGATCCATTCAACAAGCCACAATCACAATTACAAAGTACATTCTCATAATCATACAATTAAGTGATGATTCATGACATTCATCATTCATATATCCTCATTTACAATTGATGTGATCAATAATGCAACATTCACATACATACACGTATTATAATAAAGCAAGAACAAACATATATCACACAATCATGAAATCATAACCATCACCTACCTCGAAACAACCTTGAAACCCCTAAGAAACTTGGTTCTTCCCTTTTTGGATTCGTTCCGCTTGTTCTTGGTCTACAAACAATCATAAAAACACATAAATCAATAAACAATCACTAATTACCCGAATTACTAACAATTATATCAACCCTATATCATATCCATGATCCCACTAAAATAATTAGGGATTTCTCTACCATAATTCTCACGTCAAAACTCTTTCCTATCGATAATTACCCATTAAATTACGTTCTATGGATCAAAAAATGGATTCAGAAAGTTAAACTCTTACCTTTAGCCTCAAGAATGGTGGAAAACGGTCAAGAAAACCCCTGGGTTCGTTCCTTAGCTATCAAGTTCAAAAATTGCAGAATAAAATGTTTTTTGTGTTTATTTCCAACTTTAAGTAGCGTCTGCCTCGCCATGGTGACACCCACCCCACTACAGCGGCCCCGCCCTGGCGGCAGAAATTCTGCCTCAGCGGCTTGAACGGAACCAGTGAACAAAATTGATAATTCCAAGATCCCTTTTGGCAACACACCTTCAACCAATGACACTCAGAAACTACCCGTTCACGCTAAGATCAATACCGGGAGTTCTACTCGCCCGAATTCTATTCCGTAAAGTCATACAGGTTCCTTAACGACTTACTTGTCTTCTCATGTGATGAAATTCATAATTAGATCACCCAATACTACCAGATTTTTCTATACGTTAATGACTCCGATTTCGACCAAATCTGGACTAGGTTGGCAAATCTCAAGATACTACGAAAAACTTTTCAGGCCCAAATTTTTTCCCCATTGGATTTTCTATAATGACAGAACCTGGTCGTTACACCCTACTTCTTAGGGATGATAGATATAAGAAGGTGTCTCTTTTGGATTGGGCCTATTTGTTGTTTTATTTTTGTTATTTTGTATTTATTTTTGGGTTTAGTTGGCCCATTCTGTATAGATTTAAGATATAAAAAATTACATAAATACACAACTTAAGATATCACAATCTCTAAAGTTCCTTAATATTTTAAAAAATTACAAAAATCCCCTCTCGGATACATCCCTATCCCCCTAAGATAAGTCTCTATCCCCTCTCAGATGCATCCCTCCTATTAAGTAATGTATCACTGGCAATATATCAAAGAACCAATAAATGTATCCGAGAACAATGAAAATCTGAGATTCTTATAATTGGGAAATTTCCGGAACAAAATGTAATCAGCCTCAAATGTATGGGATTTATGTAAGTTACACTTTAATATACAAATAAATGGAGATTTTAGCTCCACAATTTTATTTTATTTTTAAAAGAGTCCACTATGTTGATAGAAATGGTAAGGTAATAATTATATCAAAAAACTAAAATTAAATAATCTATGTGGATTTTGACAATGGGATATTACTCCTTTCTCAAAAATAAATAAATAATATTATATATTAAATTGTAACACGCCATTATTTTGTTATGTTATTTAAAAAATGAGTTTACGATTGACGAGCCAAGTTATCATGTTTCGTATCAACCGTCGAAGAGATGTTAGGTGGTTATACAAGAAAATATTTGTACATGTCATTTAAATTTTCTTTAAACAAAACTTATAGGCCAAAGATAGCCTTCAAGCTAAAGCTAAAGTTCCATAGCTTTCTACGTGAGAGGTGAAGGGCGAGATTTTATATTGTTAAAGCTAAATTGTTGAAGCTAAATGACGAAAGTATTACAATATTACATTTCCAAGCAATACTTCCAGTAGTTATGAAAACTGATTCACTTATCCTGAAGAATGTTCTTGATGGGAAATGGAAGATTCCATGGAGAATTACTTCGGAGGAGAGGTGCATAGAGAAAGTCATAAAAGCAGGGATAGTTACAGTGGTGCATACTTTCAGAGAAGGGAACATAATGGCAGATTTTTTAATTTTGCAGGCACAATTACCTTTTGTTGATATAAGGAATTACCAAAAAGGTAAAACAAATAATACATATGGACAAACAAAAAATCCCAAGCATGCTAATAAAGAGAGTTCAAAACACATAGCACAATAAACATGTTCAAAACACAACACTCATCTAATACAAAAGGACACAAACATGGATAATCACATAAAGGAGGAATACATGGATATAATGGTCAAATCTAAACAATTATTTTTTACAATTTGGTCAAGATTTGACTTACATGTGAATTGATTACCAGCCCGTTGTGGTCTCATTTGTTTACGCTTATGAAAATGAAATCTTGACTAGTGATCTATGTTTAACAGTAGTATTAGCTCCTAAGGCTCAACCTGTTGACGGAAATCACCAGTCAAATTGTAGATATAAGGGAAGAGACTAACAAATCCTAGACAACAAGAAAGATTAGAACCTGTAAATGGATAGTTCCCGGAAGCTTTTCATCTCTTAATGCTAGAAGACGTCTTCATTGACTCGGATTTCATGGCATATGTGAGAATTTTAGGTGTCTTTTGTGAAATCTTCATCGGGCTTAAAGGAAAGGAGTGTCTTTGAGTATTTGTCGATCCAATTATCTTCCACTGCCGACCATAGTCCTTTCTTCGCCGATACAATCACTATTGAACAATGTGCTGAAGAGACTTTGGTATTTCTTAATTGATTGTTTGATCTTTAGTTCTTGTTTTTCTTTATGTTTCATTTTAGTGTTTTTGGGTTGACTCTTTTTTATATTTTTTTATTATTTTATTTTTGGGCTTCTACCCATTTTATGTATTGTTATCGTTCTTATGATTAATAAAAGGGGAAACTAAACAATTTCCCCAAAAATACAAATAAATTATAAATATATACCCCTTTACATTGATGCTCCCCTAAATAATTACAATAAATGTCCCAAGTAATAATTTTGCTTAACTGATAATAAATCAGTATTCATATATATACTATATTGATATCATTAAGGTTGATAATTTTGCTTAACTAATACTAAATCAATATATGTGTGTGTATATATATATATGTATGTATAGTAAATAAAGTGTATCCTAGGTTAGTTGCTAATTTATGTCACATTAAGCCCACGTTTAAGCCATCACGTCCTCTCACATATTTTTTCAAAAAAAATTCTTTCTTTGAATTGTTCTTTATTTTTAATCTCTCGCTTCTCTCTCATGAATAGGTGCCGATTTTTTCCCCAAAATTTGGAAAAAATATCCCAAAAGATATTCAGAATAATTCCATTGATTCATATATGTATATTTTTGCCTTTCTTAGGTATTTTACCGATTTTGTATTTTTTTAAATCTTTCAAAATATTTGTTTGTTTAGTTGCTTAGTAAATTCTCCAATTTTGATTAGGGTTTTAGATAAGGAGAACCTCAAAGATTCCTCTCTAATGGCGGACTGAAAGAGGATTACAAGAGGTATCTCATTTACTCATCAAGTTTTTAAGATTTTCAATCTTTTGATCTATGTATTACTCAAGAACTAGTCGATAATGTATGTGTCACGACCCGAGCCTACACCATGGATGTGGCCGGCATTCGAGAACCATTGTTGGTCCCCAAACGAACCCTCATCATGGCTTACTACAAGCAGAGGACTAACTCAAGCATACAAAGCTTAAAGACTGAATAAACTTCATGAAACTCAATTACAAAGCTTTAACTCAAATGAAAAACTCTAAATAAAAATAAATTATTCAACTCACCATGAAATAGGCAACTTAAGTCTTTAAAACATTTAACAAAATAAATGAACAGACTTCTGAAACTCTACTGTCTATCTATGAACCCTCTAAATGACAAAGATGGAAGTCGGGACAAGACCAAAGACATCCTAACAAATGATATAACTGAAAGTAAAAGTGGAACCCTCTGGAAGCAAGGAGGCTCACCATAGCTAACTCGAACTCCATGTGGTATCAAGGAAGCTCATGTTGATGACCAATGGCTCACCATAGCTAACAACTGTATCTGCATCATGAAATGATGCAGGCCAAATGGCTCAGTACGTGAAATGTACGACCATGTAAGGGGAATTCTAAAGCCTAAACATAAGATTGAACTGATGGAAAGAAACATACTTACCTCTTCTCAAACTAACTCAACTCAAGAATACTCAACACTACTTAAACTTACTTAACTCAGAAGTACTCAAGGATAAGATACTAAACTCAGTAATAAGGTTCTTAACTCAGTTATAAGATATTCAACTCAGAGGTGCTCAACTCAAGATACTAAAGATTAAAGCACCAATAAAAGATGCAATATATGGAAAGCTTTTAAAATGGTAGAAAACAACTCAATGTATTGAAAAATACTATAATATCTACTGTGTATATAAAAATATAATATAACTATGTGGGAATTTCTCTAACCGACAACCATCACTATGAGTTATGTGATGATACAACGTCTCGCCCACGTTGCCAGAACTGTCCTATAATTTTCCAAGGTATAAGACCTATCAACTAAGTGGATCCACTAGTATGTGCTAAAAATCACTAGGGAATCATCTAAAAAGTATGAACCTTTCTACCCACGTCGACTACATGGTTTATGGAGACTTGAGTTATCTGAACTCGTCCCCATATCGGTGCTCAATACTACTCCCAAAATATACTCAACTCATATGTTTTAAAAACATAACTCTTTCTATGGTTTGAGATTTTTACTCAAAATCTTTCTCTAAAAAGAGATGTTACTCAACTGCTCAAAACTCTTTTGGAAATCTCAGTTTCCTCATCTTTTAAATGTGAAAACATTTACTCCTGGGAATACTTAGTTCCCACATATCATTTTAAGGAAAAATGAACTCGACTCTACTATTTATTAACTCAATTGCTCAAGTCTTAAAACAAGTTTAGAAAAAATTGTAAAAGACTTCTCAAAATAGGGTTCATGCCGAATAATGGATGTGGAAGACTCAATTCAAGGTTTTGAATAACCATACAAAGAACTCGATACTCAGAAATCAACAACTTAGAACTCAATAACTTTAATGATACTACTCATTTCAAGAATGCTCAACTCATAAGGTTCATGAAGAATTATGGGCATGAACAACTCAACTCAAGGACTCAATGACACTCATCATCTCAAGATTTCTCGACTCATATGGTTCATGAGAAATTATGGACATGAACTACTCAACTTAAGGACTTCACGGGTAACATGTAATAGTTCCATGATTAGGAATATAATCTCAGAAGGGTTAGGAACTCAATACTCAAGATTTAGAACTTGAATATACTACTCCTCTCAAAGGTACTCAGTTTATGAAGTTCATGCATAATTTATGGCATGAACGACTCGACTTGAGGATCTACATAAAAATATGGAACTCATGTATGTAACTTTTTTCAGTCTTATACTCACTTGCTCGAGTCTTGAAACAAGTTACTAGAAGTTGTAGAAGACTGGCAAAAGGACTCGAAGGGGCTTTCTTCGAATGTCCAAAAGAATTCTCAAAACTTAACTTTTAACTCTACCTAAATTTGAATTATGAATTCAAGGTTATGATCAAGTTATGAATGATTTATAGGTGTCTAGAAGTAGCTTAGAGTAGTTAAAATCGAAAGGGAGTGAAGGTACACTTTAAAAGAACTCAAACGGAGCAACCGACTGCAAACTGGACGAGGCAGGCAACCTTGGCACACTGAGTGGAGCGGGGCGCCAACCCCTAAACTTCAGAACATAATTTAGGGCGCACCTCCAACCCAGAAAACTCGATGAATTTCTTTGTTCATTTTCTCACCCTAACTCACCAACGGTTTCTTCCCTTATCACTTGTATTCAATTACTTAACATAAGTACACTCTAATCGACCTAATACGGCCCTTAAAATACTCACTTCCATCTAAAAAAATCATCAAAACCCCAACACAACAAGATTTAGGATGACTTTCAACAACTCATCAAGAACTCTAATCTTTCAACTTCAAGAATATAATTTCACTGAAAATAACATGATTGGCATGTGGGTGAACAAACCCAACACTGTGAAAGCTTACATAAATCTTAGAGATAAACCGATGGTGAAAATCTGCAACAAAACTCAAGAACCTCGACGAACGCTTTGATCCTATCCCTTTTTCTCCTCTTTTCTCTTCTTTTCTCTTCTTAAACTCTCAACTAAAGCCCTAAGCATATATTAGGATTATAAAACTGAACCTAATAGGATTATACCCTTAAAACCTTACTAAAAATGAATTAAATCTAATTGGGTAAGGAAAACACCAAAATACCCCTCACTATTTTTGGGTAACTTTTTTTAACTAGATAGCCTGACTTCAAAAGGGCATATCTCACTCATCCGACCTCGAAACTTAGCAAAATTGTTAGATTTGGAGAGATAATACAAATACATTTCATTAGCTATCGTGTATCCCACCTGACTCATCCTGTACTAAGAGTTACGGTCGTTTGAAGTTGACCCAAGACTTAAAGGAACTTTGGAATGACTTGAATGAACTCTCTTTAGTTCTTCTTGGAACTCAAGGTGCTACATCTAGCGACCTTAACACTTAGGAAATTTTTAATTCCTTGGTAAAATCTCACTCACTAAGAAGAATGATTTGAGTCTTAGTTCGAAAAATTTTCTGGGGTGTTACAGTAGACTCAGTGACTAAAATTGTGCAAGAGATAAGATCTAAGAGTATATATGACCCTATCTGTATGCATAACAGTTACGACCCGATGGGTCATTTTTGGAAAGTTTTGTGAATTTACCATTTTGGCCCTCCCGATATCGACCCTGAGTGTTTTCTGATTGAGTTTGAAAAGTTAGTTTTGAACTTTGGGTTAAAAGATAAGATTTTGGTAAGTTTGTGAGTTTTAAGGGTTAAGTTGTTAAGAAAGTACTTTTGGGGGTCTTTGGGAGTTTCGAGTGTCAGAATGAAAAGTTATTTTTCCCAAAAAAGTCTGACTCCGACCGCCCAAAATGTGAAATTTGATCTGTGAGAGTTGTTGGTTTCAGATTTCGCCTCTCTTCAAAGATTTGAGGTCCTAAGTTGTAAAATTGTGGAAATTTAGCCTTTGGGTTTACTTTGGTCAACATTCAGGGTTCGGTTGCTTGAATCATAATTTTAAGAGTTCCGTTGGATTTGGGGATGATTTTAGACGTAGGTAAGGTGTTGGTTGATTTTCGAGAGGTCTCTAGTTGGTATTAGCCCTTTTAGGTGTTTAGTTAGTTTCTTGTTGTTATCACAGATGTTGGATCAAGAAGACCTCATAATCGTGTTTTGACAGTTCCATTGAGTCTGGAACGTCGAGTATAATTAATTTTCATATGTGTTTTTTGTGTAGGAGGTTCCGAACGAATCCCGAGGGTCCTTTTGATGCTTTTGAGTTGGATGGTTTCTAGTTCTTGTGCATCACCATGTTGGTCATCGCAATCGCGAGGCTCCCTTGTCGCGATTGTGTAGCATCATATTAGGGTGCATAGCGATAATGGGGGTCTCGACTCGACCGCGATGGTCAACTTTAATGAATTGACTGTGTTCTTCATTGTGACCGTGTGACTCTGGGTCGCGATGATCATTTCAGACTTGGGCAGAATGTCTTCTAAAAATCAGGGTTTCAACCCCATTTCACATTTTTTGAAATTTGAGAGCTTTGGGAAGCCTATTTAGACCAGGTTTTCAAGTAAAATCTTTTGGGTAACGTTTCTTAAATCTAAACCTTCGGTTACCTATTATTATCATTGAATTTATAAGTTGAAATCAAGATTTTGGGTTGATAAATTGGGGGTTCTTCATAAACTTAAGTTTTGAAGTAAAAGTGAGTTTATGAACACATTTTTAGCCCATTTTTGAAATAATTTTCCCTAATGAGTTCCTAACACCTTGAGTAATGTTTCAAGTATTGTTTTCTGGATTCAAACCTTCATTTTGATATTTGGTTTTGAGTTGTTTAACCTATTTCTCTATATAATTGGTATGAGAATTGTTGTTTTCGATGGGTGATTGTGAATAGTTGATTATTTTAGATTGTTTAGCTTCGGAAGTGATTCAGAAGGGGGAAGACTCAACTTTTGGAGTGATTTATTCTTTGATTTAAGACAACTGGCTTCCTAAACCTTGTATTCTAGTTTAATTTGTATGCTTCCTTCATTGCTTGTGTGTTGGCAGTAATGAGGATGAGGTGAAGGGTTAAATCAACTTGTTACATCTAAATGAATTAAAAGGGGTTGAAACGAAAAAGGCTATGTACTAGAAATGATGATGTGAGTTGCCTTAATGTAACCCTTGTTAATCGATTGATGAAATGTTTGAAAGCATGAATATGGACTTGAATTGTTGAAATTGATGTCTCTTTCTTGAGGTGTGATATTGCTTGTGTGCATAGATTGTGAACATCGTGATGAGACATGTGATGAGGTGTTTGCAGGCGAGTACTATGATGTCGAAGTCTTTGCCGAAGAATGTTGTGATGTTGAGATAATTTCCGGCGAGTGTTATTATGTCGAGGTAATTGCTGGCAAGTGATATTGTACAAATGGGGAAATAGTTTCGGCTAGTGATTTGATTATTTGACTGTTTACCTTGATGTTTATATGTTACTTTCTTGATACTTGAGGTTGACATACTTGTTATGTGTGACTAAACAACTTGACTTTGAGATTGACTTATTTAACTCGTTTAATTGTTGAATTGTGGCTATCAGACTGTGAATATTGGGCCTTGTGAGCCGGGCATTTTAGAATCGCTAGGTCGGGCTGATTTCTCTGTATGTTGTAGTTTCAGGAGGTTTGGTTGGAGAGTCAGAGGCATTCATTTTCTAGCTAGTTGCTTTGTTTAGTAGGCTTCTTGCTAAGTACCATGTTGCTTGTACTCACCCCTTGCTACTACACTTGTGTAGATTCCGAGCCTGAACCCGCGTGATCTTTTATTTCTTCTGATAGTCGAGGCTCGTGAAGGAATCGAGAGGTAGTTTCTTGTCATCCTGGTGGACCCTCTTTTTCTTTTCTATTTAAGCTTTGTTCTACTTGAGAAACAAAGACTGAGGCTTGTAATTATATTTCCAATTCAGTATTTCATTAGTGGTTTGTACACGTGACAACCATGTTTTGGGGTATTGTTTAGAATGATTAAGTTTTCTGCCTTTGTCTTTTTCTGTTTTATTGCATTTCCATTTTTTCTGTCGGTTGAAGTTGACTTGTCTTGGTGGGAATAGAAAGTTTCCATCATGTCCATTTTTGGGTCGTGAAAAAATGATATTAGAGCCCAATTCGAAGGTCTCACGTGTGTACTAACCAAGTCCAAGTAGTGTCTTGAGAATCAGCATGGAGACGTCTATACTTATCTTTAACAAGCTACAAGGATTGTTAGGAAACTTCCTTTTAGTCATCCTTTTTTATCGTGTGTGGTTACTTTCCCTATTGTTTTGGCAGATGCTAAGGACCAAAGCTTTTGTTTCCAATGGTAGAGGGAAGGCAGTCCCTAAGACTGTTGTTGGGACCCCAGCTAGGGGGTAGAGGTAGGGCCCGAGCTAGAGGCTATGTTTGTGGAGTAGCACTTGTTAGAGGTCCTGCCCCTGGAGCGGCACTAGCTAGAGGTAGAGCTGGAGAGGCTTCTCCAAAGCCACAGGTTGAGGTTGCCAAGGACAAGGTTCCTCCTGGGTTTGGAGATCCCTAGTTTAAGGGGAATTTGTTGTCACGATCCAGACCGTCGTGATTGGCACCCACACTAACCATCCGGTGGGAGAACCATTACTACAACCCAACCAAGGACTTCATGAAAAACTAAGCATTCAAAGATACAAAATCAGGTTTAAATTACTAATGAAATATGGAGTAACCACAAACTCCAAAGATTCAATAAAACAACTAAACGGACTATTGTGGAAAACAACTTCTAGAACCTAAAAGTAATTGTACAAAAAAACACTATGATTAGACAAGTCTAAGAAAAGAGGGGGTGCAACCCTGGGAACTAAACATAAGCAAATGTTTGAAAAGCATAAATACTCTGAGTCCGAAAAGAGTGGACTAAACTAATGATGGATCTGTGGTAGCCTGAAAGAACTAGCTCACCCTTGAATACGGTCTCGATCAGTTATCCTCTAGCTGAGGTCTGTCAGTAGACGCGTGAAGATGCCCTGTACTCAACAAAGAATGAGCAAGTGCAGTATCAGAACACGACCACAGTGTACTGGTAGGATCACGCGGCCACTCCAATAAGTGAAACATTGGCAAGCAATCACAACACTGTAAACACACATATACAGAATAAATAGATCAATTATCATTTCAAGAGCAACATACCGTTCACAATATCAATGAATAGACACGAAGGTAATAATCAAAGTGATCCTCTTATGGAACCCACACCCAAGCTGTTAGTGTGTTGGAATGTGACACTTGGTCCAATATACTTGTGTCGGAACATGACATATACTTTGTCACGACCTAGACTGTCGTGATTGGCACCTATACTAACCCTCCGGTGGGATAACCATTACTACAACCCAACTACACAACTTAAAGTAAACTAGAACATTTAAAGATACGGAAGTAGGTTCAAATGTTTGAAGAAATATAGAGTTCCCATAAACTCTAAAGTTTAACAAAGACAACTACCAAAATATTTGCGGAAAACAACTCCTAGAACCTGAAAGTCAATGTACCAAAACTCTACTAACGACAAGTCAAAGAACATGGGTGCAACCACAAAATTAACACAATAAATCTAACTATAAAGTCTGAGTTCGAAAGGAATAGACTAAACGATAGAGGACCTATGGCATCCTGGAAGAATTGGCTCACCCTTTAATCCGGTTTCGATCAGTTATCTCCTAGCTGAGGTCGATCAGTAACCGGCTGAAGATGCCATGTACTCAACAAAGAACGAGCAAGTGCAGTATCATTACACAACCAAAGTGTACTGGTAGGATCATGTGGCTACTCCAAAAAGCACAATATACACAAGCAATAACAACACAATAGACATACATATACATAATACAGTTCAGTTATCATTTTAGAG
The DNA here is from genome assembly GCA_029582525.1 of Solanum tacnaense. Taxonomy (NCBI): domain Eukaryota; kingdom Viridiplantae; phylum Streptophyta; class Magnoliopsida; order Solanales; family Solanaceae; genus Solanum; species Solanum tacnaense. The sequence goes on along the minus strand of JAJOOD010000888.1, from coordinate 41,111 downwards.
CAACATACAATCTCCCATTATCAATCACTAGTAGGAATAACAATAACAATCACAAGTAGTTCTCTCATGGAACCCATACCAAAATTTTTAGTGTGTCGAAACGTGACAACCGATGCAATGTATGTGTCGGAACGTGACACTCGGTCTAATATCTGTCTCAGAACGTGACACCTGATCTAATACATGTGTCGAAACGTGACACATGATCCAATCAGCACAACCACAATCACAATCACATCCATAATGAACAATACTCAAGTCATACAATCAAGTAACAGGCTCATGGCATGTATTGTTCACACATCATCATTTCGTTAGACTGGTTCACATTTCCCTATTCACATACACACATCCAATACAATGTAGCAATTAACCGGCATATATCAAACAAACAGGAAATCAAACCATCACGTACCTCAAAACCAAGCTTGAATCCTCCTAAGACACTTGAGCCTTCCCTTTCTGGATTCTTTCCGCTTGATCTTGGTCTATAAATGAGTAATTTACGCAAGGATCAATAAACAATGTCTAAATTACCCGGAAAAAATCACAATTATTAACCAAAGACCAATCCCAGATTCTAATGTTAAATTAGGGATTTTCCCACCATCAACTTTAGGTCAAAACCCTCCCTAATGATAATCACCCAAGAATCTAAGTACTACGGATCGAAAAATGATTAGGGGAGTAATAATCTTACCTTTTGCGCTAGAAGTCGTACAAATTTGTCATGAAATAGCCCTGGTTTGTCTCTTAACTCTCAAGAACGAAGGTTTTCAAAATATAATATTTTTGGGGATTTCCCTCATTTAAGTCGTGACTGTCCCATAACGGGACCCAAACCTCCATAGCGACACCGCCCTGGAGGAACTAACCCCGCTCTGGTGGCTTGCACGAAAATAGAAAGTCAGAATTTGAGTTCCAAGCTCCCATTTCGAAACACACCTTCAACCCATGATGTTCAGAAACTACCCTTTCACGCCAAGATCAGCTTCGGGAGTTCTACTCGCCCGAATTCAATTTCGTAAAGACGTACTAGCTCCTTGACGTCTTAGCTATTCACTAATGTGATCAAATTCGTAGTTGGCTCCCCATTCATTAACATATTTCCCTAGACCTTACCTGGCTCCAATTTCGTCCAAATCTGGACTAGGCTACAATATTCCAAGTCACTACTCAAAAGTTTTGTGGCCCAAATTCTTTCCCCATTGGCTTTTCCATAACGACGGGAACAAGTCGTTACAGTAGATTCTAATTTACCCATCACTCGTCCCCGAGTGACAAAATAGGAGAAATGGGCTAAGGAGAACATAAAGTGGTACCTAAATCATCGAATAACTGGGGATACTTGTCTCACATGTCCTTCTCTGTTTCCCAAGTAGCTTTCTCAATCGGACGATGCTTCCATTGAACTTTCACGGGCTTTATCTCCTTGGCCCTCAGCTTCCGGACATCACGATTAAGAATTGCAACCAGTTCTTCCTCATACTGAAGGTTTTTGTTTAACAAAATTGAGTCCCAGTTAATGATGTAATCTCTATCCCCATGATACTTTTTCAACATGGACACATGAAACACTGGATGAACTCCAGATATGTTAGAGGGTAAGGCCAATCTATAAGCCACTGGCCCTACATAGTCAAGGATCTCAAATTGTCCAATGTATCAGGGACTAAGATTGCCCTTCTTGCCGAATCTCATCACCCCTTTAATTGGTGACACTTTTAGAAGAACTTGCTCACTAGTCGACTATGGACTGCTAAAAGCTTAGCTTGGATGCTTTTCACCTTATCTTAAGCATCTTTCACCAAATCAACCCCTAAGGGTTTCACATCTCCAACCTCAAACCAACCAATTGAATACCTACACATCCTCCTATAAAATGCCTCAATGAAGTCATCTCAATACTCGAGTGATAAATATTGTTGTATGTAAACTTAACCAAAGACAAAAGCGATTCCCAACAACCACCAAAGTTAATCATACACACGTCTGCAACATGTTATCAAAGACCTTAACACAATCATCAGGACACATTCTTTCACATTTAAGCATGATAAAATTCCAAATCAATACTCCCTACAATTAGAAGTGAACCTGAACCAACCAATACACACTCATAATACCCAAAAAAATCATAGTTCTTAACAACATCTCCATCCCACAACATAAATCCCATGAGCTTAAGTTATAGAAATTTGATCTTTAGACATCAGATACTTATCGAGGGATATGTCCATGCATACAAACCCCAAAACAACACTATTGAAATGCTAGATTTAGCAATTGTGATTGTACATTGCCCTTAAGAACAGTAGAATTGGACCTAATGATCCTTACATTCTACCAAGAGAATGTCACATGAGTGGCCCACCTGATCCACCACTAAGGATCCACCCACGAAAGTGAAAACACCCGTGAGCATAACTAGTGAATCATACTCACAACCATGTACAAAATGAAATAGATGGTCACATAAGAATTTACAGAATAATTATTGAATAGCACTAAGGGTTTTTTTTCAAAGAGCCGATACTAGCCCTTTCCATTCAGTTGACTCCACATACTCTTCACATCATTCCACTGAAGCCCACACTCTCAATACTAATAACCATCATAAATACTCTGACCATATACCTTACTATAAACCAACACTTTTAAATGAAGACCTTTCTTAGGTACTTAACAATTAATAGTAATACACTTTATGACTCAACCCAGGTGTAAGTCCTTTCAATTGCTCAATAACTGATACAATTGATCATTTCTCATCTTCCCAATTCATACCTTGACAAAATATATCACCACAAGTGTAGACTTACAATGAAAAATCTGTATTGTAAATTCAATCGTATAACACAATCCCCTTACTACCATTATTCTTAGTCAGCCCTAACTATCACTACCAAGATAACCTTTTCATCGACATGACACCTCAAACTCAGGTATACTCATCAAATTCTTACTAAATTCTTCAATTTCCTTCACCCAAGTATACTCAATGGGATTTTCATTATCCATAAACTTGTCATTCCAGTATCAATCCACTTTTTTATGGCTTAAGATAAAATCATCAGTCCTCATACTACCATCATTCTTCTTAACAAATAAGATAGGAGCACCCCATGGCAAAGAACTAGGACAGATGAAACCTTTATGAAGAAGCTCCTGGATTTGAGCTTTAAGCTCTCTCAATTCTGCCCGAGCCATGCGATAAGGAGGGATGGAGATGGGGCGAGTGCCCGATTCCAAGTCAATGCAGAAAGCTATATCTCTATCCGAAGGCATACCAGGTAAATCAGTAGGAAACACTTCCTTGAATTCAGACATTACAGGAATAGACTCAATAGAGGGAGACTCAGCATCAACATCCCAAATATGAGCCAAATATGCCAAACACCCCTGCCCCACCAGTTCTCTAGCCCGCACAAAAGATATGACCTTAGCTGGCTTAGGCTTGTACACCCCTTCCCACTCTAATATTTTCTTACCCAGGATCTCTAGAGTTACCGACCTAGTATTACAATTAAACGCAGCATAATAGGGGGACAACCAAGTCATGCATAAAATTATATCAAAGTTAGTCATATCCAAATTCACTAAATCAGTCCAGGTCTGAAAACCCATAAACACCCATAAATAGGACAGGACAAGTATGATATACCTGGGTGACTATGACTGACTCTCAAAGTGGGGTAGAAACATGGATGAGGGCATCAAGCACATCACAAACCTCATCAAACCCCAAGGCAATTGGACTGACACATATGAATACGTAGAACTCGAATCAAACAAAATAGTAGCCATTCAGTCATAGACAAGAATAGCACATGTGATCACTGCATCAGACACCTCAACCTCGGTCTTGCCCGGAAAAGCATAAAACTGAGCCTTGTCATCTTGACAGACAACCTCCTTGCCTAGTGGCACTGCTCCCCTACCTTCCCCAGACCTCCACGGCCTCGCTGATTTCCTCCGCATATACCCAGGTTCTCCAAAATTGTAACAAGTGTAGTGAAAAGATAGCCTGCTGCCCATCGAAGGTGCGACTCCCCAGCTATCATGAATAAAATTCTGTTGTGGTGTTCTCGAGTAACTACCTGTAGAGGTGGGCAAGGCTGACTGAATTTGTCGGGCAACAAGTTTCGGCCTACCTGAACCTCTGGAGTAAGAATCATGAAAGTTACCATTGCTCTTAGGCTTCTTAGCCAAAGCCTTGGTCTGCCATCACGTCTAAATCCATCCACTTTCTTCACAAAATATGTCACCTCATTAAAACTTTTCCCAGCAGAGGTCATGTGAACAAACAATACGTGTAGTTCGGGGCTCAGTCCCTTGACGAATAGACGAATCCTCTTCTTCTCAGTAGTCACCAATTGTGTAGCATATCTAGACAAAGCATGGAACTTTGCCTCATAAGAAGCTACATATATACCACCCTACTCCAAAGCCATGGGCTCATTCTTCTTGTGATCCCTCAAAGTCCAAGGCACATACTTTTCTAGAAACAAAGCATGAAATTGCATCCAAGTGAGTGGAGGCAAAACTAACGATCTGCATTCCAGATAGGCTCTCCACCACTATTTAGCCTCACCCTGAAGCGGGAAGGTCACAAACTCTACTCCATGTTTATGTATAATACACAACTTATAAAGCCGTTCATAACAATCCAAAATGACTTATAGGCGTCCTACGTCTCATAACCATGGAACAAAGGCGTCTTCGACTTTAGAAACTTAGTTAACATCGCATGCTCATTACTTGTCATCACATGACCTAATAAGGGATGGAAGAAGGCATCAGTGCCTCTCGCTCCATCTACCCTGCGATTAGAAGCAATAACGAGGAGGTTGATCCGACGTTGAGCAGCTTGCACTGCGGGAAGGACCCCAGGGCCGACTAACCCTTTTAGGAAAGACATGATCTTCTAAGCTAACAGTGGGTCTAAGGGACGAACGTCGGTATTCCTAACCGGTGCATCCTCTTGCTGCTTAACATTTCGTTTGTCCTCAATCTCCATATTCTCTTCTACCTCTTCTTGAGGTGTAAGGGGGATTCTTCTTTTGGAACATTCTCAGTTGGCGTTCCACCCCTGGCGGGTGCCACTCTTCCTCTTCCCCTAACCCTTGCACTTCCCATACCCTGCCTCAACCACGGCCTCTGGCTGCGGACTCCTCAGCTGGCTTATTGACTATATCTACGAGCCTGACACCATTGAATTGGGTGTTAACCATCTGTGGACAGAAGAGTGAATGAGATTAGATACCAATTTGGATCACTAGATACCAATTGGAATAAAGTCATGGCACGAAAGAAGAGAAGAAAACACTGAGTGATTTTCTAAAGTCCCATAACCTCTCGAAGAAAAGTACAAACGTCTCTGTACCGTTCCGCAAGACTCTTCTAGACTCATTTTGGTATAATAAGATCAACGAACCTAAGGCTTTGATACAAACTTTGTCACGACCCAGACTGTTGTGATTGGTACCCACACTAACCCTCCGGTGGGAGAACCATTACTACAACCCAATTACACAACTTAACGAAAAACTAGAACATTTAAAGATATTAAAGCAGGTTTAAATGTCTAAAGAAATATAAAGTTTCCATAAACTCCGAAGTTTAACAAAAACAATTATCAAAACATTTGTGGAAAACAACTTCTAGAACCTGAAAATCAATGTACCAAAACTCTACTAACGACAAGTCTAAGAACATGGGTGCAACTCCGAAAATAACACAATAAATCTAACTATAAAGTCTGAGACCGAAAGGAATGGACTAAACAATAGAGGACCCATGGCAACTTGGAAGAATTGGCTCACCCTTGAATCCGGTCTCGATCAGTTATCCCCTAGCTGAGGTCAATCAGTAACCACCTAAAGAAGCCCTGTACTCAACAAAGAACGAGTAAGTGCACTATCAGTACACAACCAAAGTGTAATTGTTGGATCATGCGGCTACTCCAATAAGCACAATATACATAAGCAATCATAACACAATGAGCATACATATACAGAATACAGCTCAGTCATCATTTTAGAGCAACATACAGTCTTCCATTACCACTGACAAGTAGGCATAACAATAATAATCACAAGTAGTTCTCTCATGGAACCCATACCCAAATTGTTAGTTTGTCGGAACGTGACACCCGATCCAATGTATATGTCAGAACGTGACACTCGATCTAATATATGTCTCAGAGCGTGACACCCGATCCAATGCATGTGTCGGAACGTGACACCCGATCCAATCAGCACAAACACAATCACAATCACATCCATAATGAACAATACTCAAATCATACAATCAAGTAATAGGTTCATGGCATGTATTGTTCACACATCATCATTTCATTAGATTGGTTCACATTTCACTGTTCACATACACGAATGCAATACAATGTAGCAATTAACTTGAATATATCACACAAACAAGAAATCAAACCATCACCTACCTCGAAACCAAGCTTAAATCCTCCTAAGACACTTGAACATTCCCTTTCTCGATTCTTTCTGCTTGACCTTTGTCTATAAATGAATAATTTATGCAAGGATTAATAAGTAAGGTCTAAATTACCTGGAAAATAACACAATTATTAACCAAAGACCAAACCCAAATCTGAATGTTCAATTAGGGCTTTTCCTACCATCAACTTCAGGCTAAAATCCTCCCTCAATGATAATCACCCAAGAATCTAAGTTCTACGGATCGAAAAATGGATTAGGAGAGTAATACTCTTACCTTTTGCGCTAGAAGTCGTGGGAATCTGCCAAGAAATAGCCCTGGGTCTTCTCTTAGATCTCAAGAACAAACGTTTGCAGAAAATAACATTTTTGGGGTTTCTCCCTGATTTAAGTCGCGACTGTCCATCCATAGCGGGACCCTACCCGCCATGGCAGGACTAACTCCACTTTGGTGGCTTGCACAAAGATAGAAAGTCGGAATTTGAGTTCCAAGCTCCCATTTCACAACACAGCTTCAACCCTTGACGTTCAGAAACTACCTTTTCACGCCAAAATCAGTTACGGGAGTTCTAATCGCCCTAATTCAATTCTGTAAAATTGTACTGGCTCCTTAACGTCTTAGATATCCACTCATGTGATCAAATTCATAGTTAAACCCTTCATTCATTATAATATTTCCCTAGACCTCACCTGACTCGAATTTCTTCCAAATCTAGACTAGGCTACAATTTTCCAAGTCACTACTCAAAAAATTTCTGCCCCAAATTCTTTCCTCATCAACTTTTTCATAATGACAGGAACATGTCGATACGTTTGTTGAGGATACTTGGTGTGTTAGAGAAATTTTCTCGAGGACGCACACCCTAGGTTAGCACCAGACTCCAGGTGTTCATGTTCAGGTGGGCTAGCCACCAATGGTTCCTGCACCGGCTGTTGGTGCACAGATTGCTCCAAAGGTTATTTTGACAGCAGCACATCAGTAGTTCTGCGAAAGATTTCAAAAAATGAAACCACCTCAGTTTCAAGTGTCTAAGAGTGAGGATGCTCATGAGTTCTTGACCTTGTGCCATGAGATGCTTGAGGTAGTGGGTAAGGTGGATGGTCCTGCTATTCGGTTTGTTGCTCTTCAGCTTCATGGTCGCACTAGAGAGTGGTGGAGGACTTTTGTGAGCTCTAGACCAGTTGGATCTCTTTTGGTGAGGTGAGATGTGTTTTCTAGTGCTTCCGAAGATCAGTTCTTTCCTTAGAGCGTAAGGGAGGATAGTCGTCTGAGATTTGAGAGATTGGTTCAGGACAGTTTGTTTGGGAACGAGTATGATATCTCAATATGTTATATTGTATTGTAAATCAATACAAAGTGATATCGCACCGACTATATCTTTGATACAATATAACACAATATTGTAAAAGATTATGAGAATATCAATTTTACGTCTATTAAAGCATGCTGGAGTAGAAATAGTTATCAAGTGAAAAGTAGAATGATGCATCTTGATAAACGTAAAGCTTATTTGACTTGCAGTCTAGATACTAGAAGATGTCATACATCCAAGTTTGAATATTTGTCGCTTGACAAAATTGATATGAAAATATCTTAAGGATTCAAAATGCATGAAGCATATACAAGTTATTGAAAAACTTGTTTATAATCCTGATATGGATTAAATCAATCAAGAATCGTTTATATTGCTATGCAAGTTAATAACTTGAGTTGAACTGTTGAAGAGTTTTCAATAGGCAATAGATTTTTTGCATAAAAGATTGAAGTGAGGAACTTGCAGAATTCTTTAATCATGAAGGATGATTCATAAATGGAGATAGTTCGAAACACATTTTTCCAAAGCTTTTCTACCCACATTAACTCCAAGAGAATGGTGATAGAAATGTGCAAAAGATTCTTTCGAGTGACAATGTGGTTGATTTGTTCACCAAGTCTCTGCCAACTACAACTTTCAAGAAGATGGTGCACAAACTTGGAATGCAAATATTCAAGTCTCTAGATTGATGTTCTCATTAGAGGAAGTTAATACACACTACTATTTTCCACTTACGAGATTTTGTCCTTTTGAGTTTTCTTGTAAGATTTAAATGAGGCAACAATTAGATGCGTATTATTAGATATGTGTACTATTTTTCCTTCACTAGAATTTTCTTTTTTCAAAGTTTTTCTAGTAAGGTTTTAATGAGGCACATCATTTATGAGTCGGAAATTCAAAGGGGAATCTTATAATTATAATGAATGTTTATCTTTTAGAGAAAATTTAGGAACCCTAACTTTGGGACCAAGTCAATTTTTCCTATAAATAGAGGGGTTCCCTTCATGGTAAAATCATCCAAGAGAAATAATAAGTCTTCTCTCTTCTCTCTACTTTCTTCTCATTGTTTTATATAGTTTCATAACAATTTTTAAAAAAAAGATAAACTAGTACATAAGAGAAAAAACTGAAATGTAGTTAAAGCTAAACTCATATCCCATTACAACTATCTGGACATGGGATATGTCCCTTTTTCTTCTTCTTGCTAATAATAACTAATTTAACTAGGAGTATTGAATTGTAATATAGCTGCAATTAGGGGTACTAGTTCACCATAAAACTATAGTTTTAAAATTTATTGAATCTCAAAGAAATTATTCAATTATTATTTTTTAGAGCAACTTACAGAAATGACTATAGTTTTAGGGTTATTAAATTGGAATAACCATAAGTGTGATATTTACATAAAAACACTATACTTGCTAACTTAATCTAGCAGTATTCTATGCCTACCAATATTTTTTAATGTAACGACCTATTCCCGTCATTCTGGAAAAGCCAATGGGGAAATATTTTGGGCCAAAAAACCTCAGTAACTTGGAAATTTCTAGCCCAGGCCAGACTTGGACAAAATCTAAGTCAGGTAAGGTATAGAGAAATATGGTAATGAATGGGGGATTTAATTATTAATTTGATCATATGAGTGAATAGCCATGATGTTAAGGAGCTTGTAAGACTTTACGGAATCGAATTCAGGCAAGTAGAACTCCCAAAACTGATCTTGGCGTGAACTGGTAGTTTTAGAACGTCCAAGTTCGAAGGTGTTTTGTGAAATGGGAGCTTAGAACTCAAATCACGAGCTTCTGTCTCTCTGCAAGCCATCGGGTGGGATAAATCCCGTCAGGGCAGGGCTGCTATGGCGGGATGGGGTCCGTCCTGGCAGGCCAATATAATTGCGGATTAAATCGGAGAAAGACCCCAATTTCGTTATTTTCTGTAAAACTTCGTTAATAGCTAAGGGATGACCCAGGGAAGTTTCTTGACAGATTTCCATGACTTCTAGTGTTAATGACCAAGAACAAGCTGAAAAACTCTGAAAAGGGAAGGCTCAAGTGTCTTATGACTAATCAAGCTTGGTTTCGAGGTATGTGATGGTTCAATTTCGTGTTTGTGTGATATATGCCGGTTAATTTCTTCATTGTATCCATGCATGTATGTGAATAGGGAAATGTAAATCGAATCTAATGAAATAATTATGTGTGAACAATTACATGTCATGAACCTATTACTTGATTGTATGACTCTAAGCACTGCTCATTATGAGTGTGATTGTGACTGTGGTTGTGCTAACTGGAATGGCTGTCACGTTCTAACAAATATATTGGATCGGGTGTCACATTCCAACACATATATTGGACTGGTGTTACGTTCTCACACATGTATATTGGATCGAGTGTCACATTCCGACACACTACCAATTTAGGTGTGGGTTCCACGAGAGGACCACTTGTGATGATTGCATTCAAATATAATTGTTATTGAAATTAGGAAATTGTATGTTGCTCCTCAAATGATAACTGAATTATTCATTATGTATATGTTTGTTTATTGTGTTTGTAACACCCCGTATCCGAAAACAAATCAACCACCAGATTTCCAGAAGTTGCAGGTGCAACCCACGGTTGACACCCACGGACCAAAGGGTGATTCACGGTCTGTCTCGGTGGTCCGTGGATGGCGACCTGCAACCCTCCCCAGAATCAGCCCAGAAATTTCTCTAAGGCATGACCCACGGCCGGACCGTAGGTCAGACTACAGTCCAGGTCTGGGGATCGAGGCCCAGAACCCATCTTCTAAAATCGAACGACGGACTGACAGGACTGATCGTGGATCAGTCCACAGACTGCGATCAATCCCGTCGTGGCTTCAGCAGATTTTAATTTAGGGGTATTTTGGTCTTTTACTCATGCATTGTACCCCTAAACTACATAGTTTTGGTCAGTTTTAGCCTAGTAACTAACTAGAACCTAACCTATTCAATTATTTACCAAAAAATCATCAATCTTAGAGCAAAACCAAGAGAAGAACTTGAGCAGCCCTAGCTCAAGAATGCAACGAGTTTTCTTCAGTTCCAACCCCGAAATCGAAAGATTTCTCCTTGAATTTCATCACTAGGTATGTGGGATTCACTAGTGGGTTCCTTTCACCCATTGGGTCCCTAGAATTCTGTCAAATTCTTGATTCCCTTCATATTATCTAGAAGTAGGGTTTCTAGAATTTCAGCAGGTTGTTATGAATTAGTTACTTTAATGTTCCTAATCAGATTATCATGACTTTAGTATTGTTTTGCGTAGATTTTTTTATAAATTCAGAACCCTAGCTATGTAGTTCTTTTAGTTCATAAATTACACATGCTAGGTCAGTTATTTCAGATATACATTCCTCAGATTTGATTGTTTTATTATTAGTACATCAATTTTGAATTATCAGTTAGCATGTCAGTATCTTGAGCTATCCAGTATTACAGAAATTCAGTCATAAATTGTTAATCACATAATCAATTAGGAGTAGCTTAATACTGAGTGGACTAGGGTCAGTCACCCTCAAGTCCCAGAATAACGTGCCCCCGTATGTTAAAAGTCCCCTATGTGGGCATAAGTGTAGTGATCATGCTAGCCATGTCTCTATACCTCTCGCAGGGTATATTGGGTTCTCTCGATGGGGCGTATACATCGGACTCCACATGTAGCTCATATGGCTTTATGTCGGTTATTAGTAGCTCCTTTACAATCAGATTTTGTTGCATTAAGCATGTTATTAGTTATAGTCAGATTTCAGTCTCAGTGTGTTATAAACTTGGTCATTGCATCCAGTTAGTTCATGTTCAGTATTCTCAGTATAGTATCATGCTTATCTCTTATCATTTCTCAGATATATGCTTTGGTTTAGTTATGTTTATTGCTAAGCTTTATTCTATCCTGCATGCTCAGTAACTTTCAGATGCATAATCTATGCTACATCTTCTCGTGATGTAGGTTCGAGTTCTCTGCTTCCAGATCACGCATAGATCGGTTCCAGATCTTCAGCTCAGTAGCATAAGTGGTGAGTCCTTATCCTCTAAGGACAACAGAAATGTTTCCTTTGCCTTATGTCTTAGTTTCAGTTTTGCTAGATTTAACTGGGGCATGTCCCAACAGTTTTAGTCAGTTAGAGGCTATTTTCAGACATAGTTGGTTTCAGCTTTAGCATTTGAGTTTGACTTTTCAGTCGTTGTTAAACTCTCAGTTTTTATATATATATTCAAATAGTTTTGGGTTTTCCCCATCATTTCACCTTACATTATGATTTAGCTTCCGCATAGTATTTTTTTACTTCCGTTTACCTTAGTATGCTTATGATGTTCCAGCAGTGTTAGCTTGGGGTCACTCTTGATCCTAGGTCATGTGTCCGCATCCTAGGGGTAGCCTCCGGGCATGACAAACTTTGTATCAGAGCATTAGGTTTAAGAGTCCTAGGATGTCTGAAAAGCCGCACTAAGTAGAGTCCTTTTCATGGATGTGAAGTGCACCACATCTAATGAGATGGAGGCTATGAAGTGATTTAGGAAAACTTCATTTTCTTGTTACTCTTATTGTGTGTGAGGTATGATCCAACTTTCTTGTTCTAATCCTTTGTTATGTGTTTTATATCATTCCTCTTCGTAGCACTTATAGAAGGAATATGAATGCACGCAATGCTAACGCATCTCCTCCAATCCTAGATCAGGAAGTTTTGAATGCTGAGTTTCGAAATGCCATTCAACTTTTAGCACATAGTGTGACCAACCAGAAATGATAGGGTGGAGTGAGTAACCTACGAACTTAAGTATGTAGCTCACATCTGGTATACTCAATGGAAAGAACACAGGGGTAAGGATGCAGCTCCTATCACTTGGCACTACTTTAGTCATACCTTTCTGGACATGTTCTTCCAAGAGAGTTGAGGGAAGCAAAAGCTCAGGAATTTATGAATTTTACGCAAGGTAACATGACAGTACAAGAATATGGACTCAAGTCCACGCAACTCTCTAGGTATGCTCCTCACATGGTTGCCTATTCCAGGGCTCAAATGAACAAGTTTCTATATGGAGTATCCGACTTAGTTAAAACAGTGTAGGGATGCTATGTTGCTGGAAAATATGAACATCTCTGGGTTCATGACTCATGCTCAGTAGGTTGACAGAGACAAGCTTAGGGAACAGGGTAAGGATAATAAGAAGGCTAGAACAGGCAACTATGAGTATTCTCAACAGAAATCGGGTGGTGGAAATCGCTTGCAGTTTCAGCAAAAGTCTTCAACTCCAGAACCTTCATAAGCTAGTGTTCCATCCGCCAAGTTCCGACATGATCAAAAAGGTAGGGCATCAGGCTCTAAGTCTCAGGGGAGTGTTTCAGGCACCAGAACCTACCCAACTTGTCCAAAGTGTGGTAAGAACCATCCGGGAGAGTGTCTTACAGGAAAGGAAGGATGTTTTGGGTGTGGTCAGTCTTGTCACAGGTTGAGAGATTGTCCTTCTACTAAACATAGTCAAGGGGTAAATAATAATAGAGCCCAGTCTACAAATTCAGCAGCACCAGCAGGTTACCCGACTCAGCAGGGTAACTCATCTGGTACAGGTGGCGGACAATGCCAGAACAGGTTGTATGCTCCTCAAGCTCGCCAGGATCAGGAAGATTCTCATGATGTTGTTGATGAGTCCACAAATTGGACTCATTCAGGGCTATATTTTAATAGAAATTGTGTCCTCAAATGCTTATTTTATCTCAATATCTGATGAAAACCCTTAAGTTTAAGGTATTTGAAGTTTGAAGGAAAGCATAGACACTATATCGCAAAAAGGAACGAAAAGACTGAAAAGAACGAAGAAATGAAAGCCTGAGGATCGCCAAGTCCACTTGGCGAGTCGCCGAAAGGTCTTACTTCGCCTTTTGTTCAAGTGTGCTGAGACTTGACAAAAGGATCAACTCAGCGGAAAAAGGGAGCAGTCGACGCATCACCGAGCAGTTCCGCGAGGCAGTACCATGCCGCCCAATAACCCAGAGCACGATGATGTTGAAGGCTGGTTCAAGATGGAGATTAACTACACCAAATGGTGAATCACCGAGTTGATCGGTGATTCCGACTAACAACGCCAAACGATCCGCTGCAGCACAAATCTTTGAAAACTATAAATACTAGTTAGAATATAAGTTTTATTATGAAACAATTATTATAATTTTCATATAGAATAGTACTTTTTTATATTTTTTCTCTACGTTTGAGAGAGTTTTGAAGACTTGAAGAAAAAGAGGGTTTCATCTCCAAGGATTTGGACTTAGGTCACTTGGATTCTTCATTCTTGGCCTATAACAAGACTTAAATTTTAATACCCATTTAAATGCAAGCTAATTTAGGTATAAATTTATATCTCTTGATATGTGGCTAAAAACCCCAATTCTTGGGGTGTGATTTAGCAAATATGGGTTAAGATAATTGTTAGGTCTTGCTTGTTTATAGTTTAATCGTAGTTTAATTGTGATTTCATTTAGTGGTTGTGGATGAATTTATTGAATTTATAGTTGCAAATACAAGTTTATTAATGTGTTTTCGGCTTGCTCGAGAGAGAGGTCGTAAAACTAAGACCACTAGATTGATGACCAGTGTGAGTGGGTCGACATGAGGTTCAACTCGAGAGACTGAACCCTAATCCCATGTCCACACACTCAGCTCGAGAGAGTGAGTGGGTTAAGGCGTTGGCTGGTCTTCATGCGGCAAGTGGGTGTCCGAGAGGAACACATTTGAAATGGGGTAAGTTGCGAGAGAGAGAGCTTATCCCCCTTAAAGTTTAGCCTAGTCACAATTACTCTATGAATCTTTTATCGAAAGCATGTACCCAATAATCAGTCTTTATCCATATTCCCATCACATCCCAAAGATCCCCTCTCATTGCTTAGAAACCCTTGTTGATTTTGTTGTTTTTACCTTACTTGTGACAAAATTCCCCCATTGTTAGTTGACACTCTTGTGTCCCCCCTCTAATTTACAATGTTTTTACTCGTTAATGTCATTAGTTACGACTAGTTAGAACAAAATTTTATTTTTCTATAAATTCTCAAAACCACTCTCTTGGGACGATCCCAACCCTTGGTTGGGTTACTAAACTATTGTACGATCGTAGACACTTGCATCGAAAGTTGTGTCTTGAGTACGCAAACATAAAAATGGTGCTGCTATCGGGGAGTTGTGTTATTTGGGAATTCTTAGTTAAGTAGAATTTCTATTTTTAATAGTTGTAGTTTCACTAACTTAATTTTTAGTTTTATTTTGCTTGTTTTTGTGTTGAAACAGGAAGAATGAGTGTGAATGATGACAAAGGTCCCAAATGGACCAAGTGTTATATTCTCTTTACCCAGAGCCAAAAGAGGGGTGGCCTCATGAAAATGAGGCAAACCTCACTAATGGAACTTGAGTGTGGAGTTGTGTCGTGCCATGACGTTAAATAAGGCGCTTCTTGGGAGGCAGCCCAAGGTTTTACCGCTTTATTTTTGCTTTAAGAAATGATGGTGTGTCGTTTGTGTAGGTTGAAGTATGGAAAGTGAGTGAAAAGTGCAGGTTGGCGAGCAATAGGCCTAGTCTGCGAGTCGCCGATTGGTTTGGCAACTCTGACCTAGACCGCCGGTAGGCCCAAAACCAATTCATGTTGTGGTCTGTAAAACTCGGCGGGATCAAAAAGCTATTGGCGAGTCGCCAACCACATCGGTGATTGCGAGGAAGACCGTCGTTTGGAACCTCACGCTGACGGAAGGTCCTGTAAAACTCGGCGAATCAAGTGCTCATTATGTGACTCACCAAGAGGGTTGGCGATTGGAACTAATATCACTGAATGGACGAAAACTGGACGGTCTCTCACCCAAAGGTTTAAAAAATTTCAACTTCATTTCCTCCCCTCATTTTTCGCCTTCCCAAACTCACACCTGCACTTTAGTTTTATATTACTTGCATTTTCGGAGTATTTTGGTTGATTGATTTGTGCTTGGAGTCGGAGTTCATTGCTTCCCAGCATCCCAATAGCACAAAAGGTTAGTTTCCCAAACCCCATAATTATCTTGTCAAAAGTGTACTCATTTGCAAATATTGTAATCATGTCAAAATTTTCCAAACCTCCCTGATTGGATATAATTGTTTATGTGTCAATTTTTCTTCGATAACCCTGCCTTTATTGCATAAACTGTGAAATCTTGTTCTCCAATGCATCGAAAGGACTTAATGTGTGATGGGTGGTATTCGTATGTTATGGGTCCTGGTCAATTTTTTGTTTTTTGTGCTTCAATTGCATTTTCGAGGGTTGCGGGGTTGATTTTGAGAAGTCGTGTAAAAAATAGGCACGTTGGATCATTCGGTGATTTGTGGCGAGCTTGCTGAACTATTCCGCAATTCGCCCAATTACCCTATCTCACTCTTATTATCATGTTTTATTTGTTGTGGCGTCTATAACTTTCGGCGAGAAGTATGAGGTCACAAAGAGCACTCGGTGACTCGCCGAAAATTTTCTTATACGCCTTTTGTCTGCATCCCTAACTCTTTCTGCACTGTGACCTTCGGTGGATTGTTTGTGGCTCGCCGAATGTATTCAACGGCACGCCAAATGGACTATCTAATCATTCTGCAGCTGAATGTCTTTGTTTTGGTTGTCAAATATGTTCTAACATTATCTCAAGACTTTGCATACATGGCCAGACCAAAGGTTGCAGGAAGAAACATGCCACCCAGACACATAAGAGCACAAAAGTTCAGAAGAACTGCAAGGAGCGAGAAAAAGACAACTAGTTCGAGGAGGAGGATGCCCATCAACCCTAATGTCCCTTCATAGGCTCGAGGGTTCAGCAATGCGATACACGCCTTTGTGGCAGCTCACCAGTTGGACAATATGATCGAGGCTAATATCATTGCAGAAGCTGAAATAGAGAGAAAAGAAAAAGAGAACCAGAAGAAGAATGACAACACTCCGGGCACTGATGCCCAGACATATAGAGCGACTGCTTAGCCAGGATCCCCTCTTTACCTCCCTCTCTATCTTTCTTTAATTGTCATTATGGATATTTTGTCATGTGCATCTGAGGACAAATGCTTTTTAATTGTGGTGGGGTGAGGCTCACCTTTTGTGCGCTATTTGTGACTCGTGTTTTTATGTATATATTTGGGTTGTTCTATTTTAACTGATATTATCACTGCCTTTTTGTGGATGTTTTAGCTTACGGCTCCTTTTATTTTAAATTGCAAAATGATTTTGACCCTTCCAAAAATCTTTGGATTTTTCGCATATTTTTGCCACCTCTCATGTGTTGAATGTGGCTATTCTTTTGCAAAAATTTGAGTCTCGGTTTTGATCAATAATGTTGACTTGAATAGTGCTTACAATTGAACAAACATGAATGCACGGCTACGATGAGGCCAAATGAAGTTGCATAGACAATATGTGAACTTTTTGCATCTCATTATGACTAGCCTAGTATCGAATTGAGTCTCCTATGATGATAATTGCACACTAGCGAAAGGGTGGAGTCTTGTTTGACTTATAGTGTCAATGACTAGTGTGATGAGCTTACTTGTGAACTATGCATGATAGATCCTAGAATTTGCCCCATTGGTTCGTTCAACTAAGAGATGCTATCTCTTTATATGATCTTAGGCAACTTCTACGAGTGTGAGCCAATTTGACATATACCTCTTTTGTTACTTACCCTGTGAGTGTGTGAACCGCTTTTGAACACCCTTCCAGCCTTTCCCTTTTTTTCGAAGAAACTTGATGAAAGCAATGACCTCTCTTTATCCATCACCCATAATCCTCATGAAGTTTTGGTTAGTTGAATAGCCAACTGAGGCCAAAAGCCTAAGTTAGGGGTGTGTTGAAAAGATAGGGGCAAGTCAAGAAGTGCAAGGAAAGTCTCCTCTTACCCATGATTTTGAAAAAAATGGAACCCCTCCATATAAAAAAAAAATGAGAAAATAAAAAGAAAAAAAATGAAAAAGAAAGTTGTGGAATAAAGTACAAAAGAAATGGGGTTTCCAAACAATTCATGGGAAGTGAATAATAGGATGACTTATAGGCACTAATGAAAATGATGAAGGAGAAAGGAAAGGAAGTGTGGTGAGCACCACATCTCATGAGGATGAAAGTAACTAAGCCTAAATGACCATACATTTGCACTCAGCCCTATTACAAGCTTTGAAAAGACCTTTTTGATCTTGAGTAAGCTGAAACAAATGTTGATTGGAAAATACAGGCAAACCTATGCGTGATATTATGCATTATGTTCTTCCTTGTGAGTGTGAGCATTGCATCTGATTCCAAAGCTTTAAACTGTGAAACCATTGTGTGGATATGGAATCATTCTTTGTGTGAGGGAATTTGAACACTATAGTTGAGCTTTAACCTGCATTTGAAGCAAGTATTGTGAGCATGAGATTCGTTGATATTGGTGATTCACAACTTGAATTTTTGAGTGCACATTTGATCTTTGCATAAGTAAATTGAGTCTTGTTTTGTGCATTCATGATTGAGTCTTGTGTAGCACAATTCTAGACACCCTTTTTGAACGTCTGAACTTGAGTTTGCTTGAGGAAAAGCAAAATTTTAAGTTGGGGTGTTGACGAGTCCACAAATCTCATTCAGGCTATATTTTAATAGAAATTGTGTCCTCAAATGCTTATTTTATTTCAATATCTGATGAAAACCCTTAAGTTTCAGGTTTTTGAAGTTTGAAGGAAAGCATGGACACTATGTCATAAAAAGGAACGAAAAGGCTGAAATGAAGTCCTAAGGATCGCCAAGTCCACTTGGCGAGTCGCCGAAAGGTCTTACTTCGCCTTTTATTCCAGTGTGCTGATCCCCGAAAAAGATCAAGTCGGCAGAAAAAGGGAGTGGTCAGCGCATCGCCGAACAGTTACGCGGAGCAATACCATGTCGCCCAATAACTCAGAGCACAACGATGCTGAAGGCTGGTGCAAGATGGCGATGAACTACACCAAATGGCGAATCACTGAGTTGATCGTCGATTCCGACTAACGACGCCGAACGATTCGCTGCAGCACAAATCTGTGAAAACTATAAATACTAGTTAGAGTTTTAATTTTAGTATGAAACAATTATTATAATTTTCATATATAATAGTACTTTTTGATATTTTTGCTCTAAGTTTGAGAGGGTTTTGAAGACTTGAAGAAAAAGAGGGTTTCATCTCCAAGGATTTGGACTTGGGTCTCTTGGATTCTTCATTCTTGGCTTGTAACAAGACTTAAATCTTCATACCCATTTAAATGCAAGCTCATTTATGTATAAATTTCTATCTCTTGATGTGTCGTTAAAAAACCCAATTCTTGGGGTGTGATTTAGCGAAATGGGTTAAGATGATTGTTGGGTCTTGCTTGTTGATAGTTTAATCGTAGTTTAATTATGATTTTGTTTAGTGGTTGTGGATGAATTTGATGAATTTGTAGTTGCAAATACAAGTTTATTTATGTGTTTTCGGCTTTCGAGAGAGAGAGGTCGTAAAACTAAGACCACTAGATTGATGGCCAGTGTGAGTGGGTCGACATGAGGTTCAGCTCGAGAGAGTGAACCCTAGTCCCATATCCACACACTCAGCTCGAGAGAGTGAGTGGGTTAAGGCGTAGGCTGGTCTTCATGCGGCAAATGGGTGTCTAAGAGGAACACATTTGAAATGGGGTAAGTTTCTCGAGAGAGAGCTTATCCCCCTTAAAGCTTAGCCTAGTCAGAATTACTCTATGAATCTTCTATCGAAAGCGTGTACCCAATAATCAAGCTTAATCCATATTCTCGTCACATCCCAAGAATCCCCTCTCATTGCTTAGAAACCCTTGTTGATTTTGCTGTTTTTACCTTACTTGTGACAAAATTCCCCCATTGTTAGTTGACACTCTTGTGTCCCCCCTCTAATTTACAATGTTTTTACTCATTAATGTCTTTAGTTACGACTAGTTAGAACGAAATTTATTTTTCTATAAATTCTCAAAAACCACTCTCTTGGGACGATCCCAACCATTGGTTGGGTTACTAAACTATTGTACGATTGTAGATACTTGTAACAGAAGTTGTGTCTTGATTAGGCAAACATCTGTAGTCACTTCTACGTTACGAGTTTTTAACATAGATGATTATTCTTTGTTAGATCCAGGGGCAGCTCTTTCTTTCGTAACTCATTATATAGAAGTCAACTTCAAAGTTAGTCAAGTAACTATCTCAGAACCCTTCTTAGTCTCTACTCTAGTCGGTGACGTAGTTATTGCTAGACGGGTATACAGAAATTGCCCTGTCACAGTCTCTCAGAAAGTCACCTCGACAGATCTTGTAGAGTTAGAAATGGTAAGTTTCGATATCATTCTAGGCAAGGATTGATTACATTCTTGTTATGCCTCAATCGATTATAGAACTAGGATTGATCATTTTCAGTCTCCAGACGAACTATTCTTAGAATGGAAGGGTAGTAGCTTAGCGCCTATGGGTCTATTCATTTCTTACCTTAAGGCCAGAAAGAAGATTTCTAAGGGTTATCTCTACCATTTTGTTCAGGTTAAGGATTCAAGATCCTCCCCTCCATATTCAGCTAGTTTAGTCTTCATTCGAGGACGAATATTCCCAAGGGGGAGATAATATAACACCTCGTATCTGAAAACAGACCAACCAGCAGATTTCCTGAAGTTGCAGGTGCAACCCACGGTCCGTCCTGGTGGTCCGTGGATGGCCACCTGCAACCCTCACCAGAATCAGCCCAGAAATTTATCTAAGGCATGACCCATGGCCAGACCCATAGAACGTAGGTTAGTCCATGAACCGTGGTCCAGGTCCGTGGATCGAGGCCCTAGAACCCATCATCTAAGGTCTGTCGATGGACTAACAGGACAGACCGTGGATTAGTCCATGGACCATCGATCAGTCTGTAGGTCGATACCCTCAAGACCCCCAGAAGCCATCCTCTAAAGTTGATCGACGTACAGACAAGACGGATAGTGGATCAGTACACGGATCGTCGATCAGTCCCGTCGGTGGCTTCAACAGATTTAAAGTCTGGGGTTGTTTGGTCATTTCCTCATGCGTTGGACCCCTAAACTACATCGTTTAACTCCTAAACTATGTAGTTTTGGTAAGTTTTAGACTATTAAACTAATTAGAGCCTAACCTAATAAATTATTCACAAAATAATCATCAATCTTAGAACAAAAACAAGAGAAAAAGTCGAGTAGCCCTAGTTCAAGAACGCAATGAGTTTTCATCAGTTCCAGCATTGAAATCAAAAGATTTTCTCCATGAATTTTGTCACCAGGTATGTGGGATTTCACTAGTGGTTTCCTTTTGACTTATTATTAGGTCCCTAGAATTCAGTCAGATTCTTGACTCCCTTCATATTATCTAGACCTAGGGTTTCTAGAATTTCAGCAGGTTGTTATAAATTAGTTACTTTAATGTTCCTAATAAGATTATCATGATTTTAGTATTGTTTTGCGTAGATTCGTTCATAAATTCAGAACCCAAGCTATGTCATTCTTTTAGTTCATGAATTACACATGCTAGGTTAGTTATTTGAGATATACTTGCCTCAAATTTGAATGTTTCATTATTAGTACATTAATGTTGCATTTTTAGTTAGCATGTCAGTATCTTGAGCTATCTAGTATTACAGAAATTCAGTCATAAATTGTTAATCACATAATCAATTGGGAGTAGCTTAATTCCGAGTAGACTAGGGTCAGTCACCCTCAAGTCCCAGAACTACGTGCCCCCGTAGGTTGTAAGTACCCTTTGTGGGCATCAGTTTAGTGATCACGCCAGTCATGCCTTTATACTTCTGGCAGGGTATATTGGGTCCTCTCGATGGGGCGTATACATCAGACTCCACATTTAGCTCATGTGGTTTTATATCGGTTATTAGTAACTCCCTTATAGTTAGAATCTATTGCATTGACCATGTTATCAGTTACAGTCAGATTTCAGTCTCAGCATGTTATAAACTTGGTCATTGCATCTAGTTATTTTATGTTCAGTATTCTTAATATAGTATAATGGTTATCTCTTATCATTGCTTAGATATATGCTTTGGTTCAGTTATGTTTATTGTTCATCTTTATTCTATCATGCATGCTCAGTACCTTTCAAGTACTGACGCATACTATACGCTACATCTTCTCGTGATGTAGCTTCAGGTTCTCAACTTCCAGATCTTGCATAGATTGGTTCCCGATCAAAGCTCAACAGCATTGTTGGTGAGTCCTCATTCTTCGACGACGACAAACATGCTTCCTATGCTTTTAATCTTAGTTTCAGTTTTACTAGATTTATCTAGGGCGTGTCCCAGCACTTCTAGTCAGTTAGAGGCTATTTTCAGACATAGTTAGTTTCAGCTTTATCATTTGAGTTTGGCTTTTCAGTCGTTGTTAAACTCTTAGTTTATATATATATATATATATATATATATATATGTATATATATATTCAGATAGTTTTTGGGTTTTCCCCAACATTTCAGCTTACATGATGATTTAGCTTCCGCACAGTATTTCATTACTTCTGTTTACTTTAGTATGCTTATGACGTGCCAGCAGGGTTAGCTTGGGGTCACTCGTGATCCTAGGTCCCGTGTCCGCATCCTGGGGTAGCCTCAGGGAGTGACAATGTTGTAATTTCTTGTGTATATTGTGCTTACGGGAGCAGCCACATGATCCTACAAGTACACTGTGGTTATGTGTAATGCTAATGTACTTGCTATTTCTTTGTTGAGTACAGGGCATCTTCAGACGGCTGATGAGTCCGAGATTTGGACTCATTTGGTGCTTTGTTTATATAGATTTAGTGTCCTCAAATGCTTAATTTGTTCCATAAACTGATGTTAAATCCTTGATTTCCAATAATATGAATTGAGTAATAAAGCAAGGACACTAGCAGGCAAAAAGGAATAAAACAAACTGAAGACATTAAGAAAGGCAAGCCTGGTGATCGCCAAAGGCACTTGGCGAATCGCCGAGTGGCTAGTTTGAACGCCTAAAGCTCCAGTGTTCCAGTCCTGAGGGAAGAAACCAAGTAGGCGACAAAAAGGAGAAGTCAGCGAATCTTCGATGAGTTCTGTGATGCAAAGAGAGATTAAGAAAGGCAAGCTTGGTGATTGCCAAGTGGCTAGTTTGACCGCCTAAAGTTCCAGTGTGCCAACCTTGAGGGAAGAAACCAAGTAAGCTACAAAAAGGAGCAGTCGGCGAATCATCGAGTAAATCCACGATGCAAAGATAGATCGCCCAAACATACAGAACTTTAAGATGCTGAGTGCCAAGGCGAAAAGGCGATGGAAGTGAAACAGCCCTTCGTGGCTTAATTTTGGCGACTATAAATTAGATTTTGATAATTTATTTTAGGAAGTTGACTTATTCTGGTAAAATAAGAATTTGGCTCATAACACTTTTCTCTGTAGTTTCTCATAGTTTTGAAGAATATTAGAGGTTCAATTTAGAGATTTTGGGAAGTAGATCTCGAATATTCTACAAATTGAAGCATTGTAAAGACTAAATCACTCTTACCTAGTTGATGGCTAATCGATTCGGTAATCATTTTTACTCTTTTATGATGTTTGGCTAAAACCCCAATTCTTAGGGTGTGATTATGTGATTATGGGTTGAATTAGCTTATGGGTATTGTTAATTACTAGTTTAAATGTTATTTTAAAGTGAGTCTAATCAGTAATTGTGGTTTAATTTTTGAATTGTAGTTGCAAATGCAATTCTAATTTTGTGTTCTTCGCTTGCTCGAGAGAGAGGTTTTAGAACTAAGATTATTGATTAATGATTTGTAGGTATTGGGTTGAGTTGGGTTTAGCTCGAGAGGGTGAATCCTAAACCCAATCCTACCCATCTAGCTCAAGAGAGTGGATGAATTAAGGTGTGGGTTGTTCTTCATTGTTATGCTTGTTCATGTTCGAAAGAAATCACCTGATTCGGGGTAGTTGTTCAAAAGAAAGATATATCCCTTATAGTGTAGCCTACTTACTGATTTTTAGTTGTTAACTAGTAGTTTCAATTACCCATCTATCAAAATTTACCTATAATCGATCACATCCCGAGAATTCCTCTCATTATTGTTGATTCAAAGTGTTTGTGACTGCTTTGGTGTTGATAATTAAAAACCAAAAACCCCCATCTGACATTCGTATCACCCTTTTTAATTTGATTCATGTCTTTTTCAATAATTTATATTCCTATGGCTGACTAGAACACGTTTGCAATTCCTAATGGAATTTGAACACGTACCGCTCCCTGTGGGATTCGACCAAACAAATGGTTTCACTACTTGTTTATATATTGTTTTACTTGATATATATTCAATCATAAGTTCATTTATTATTTTATTCAATCATATTGCATACTCGTACATTAAATGTACTGATTCATTCTATCTGTATCATTTCATAATGCAAATTCAGGTATTTAGGATCATCGACATGCATTTCATTGAGATCACTTCATCTACTCGTCAGCTTCTGGTGAGACCTACTTGCTTCCGTAGAACTCCATTTTCATTGTTTTGTAGTAGTAGGGTTTTAAGGTGTCGTGGGTCTTGTCCCAACACCAATCTTTAGATAGTAGAGGCATCATGGACGGGTAGAGTTAGACAGTTTCCAATATTTTTCTCAGATGTTTTATTAAACACTTACTATTTATATTAAGTATTTGTAGACGTTGTTTTTAATGTTCTTTAATTGTTTTGAATACTCATCTATTAAAGCTTCCGTGTATTCTATTCAATCATATGTGTCATAGTTGGACAGGCCAAAGGTTCGCTTGGGACCAACAATGATTCTCGAGTGCCAACAACGTCCAGAATGTAGGCTCAGGGTGTGACATGTGTCAAAGCTTAACTTTTTCTTTCCTATTCAACTTCCAATTTTCAAGGTGTTACAATCCTTGATAATTTGATTTTGTGTAATTAGGTGTGATTACACTGTCTGGTGTGCTTAGTTGGTCATGTA
This sequence comes from Solanum tacnaense, assembly GCA_029582525.1. Lineage (NCBI taxonomy): Eukaryota > Viridiplantae > Streptophyta > Magnoliopsida > Solanales > Solanaceae > Solanum > Solanum tacnaense. The sequence goes on along the minus strand of JAJOOD010000888.1, from coordinate 16,344 downwards.
ATTACTAGGTCAACAAGTAATTGAGTGTAATTGGGAGGGAGTAATTACATTCTCCAATTCTTAGGTAGGGACTGTGAATTACTGGTAATTACATGGTGTAGTTACAAGCTGACTACTTTTAAAAATTTCTTTATTTTTTATTTTATTTTATTATTTTAAATTCCTTTTTTTATTTCTATTATTCAAAAAAATTATTTTTTATTTTTTATTATTTATATTTCATTTCTTTCTCATTCTCAACATTTATTTCATGTGATTCCATGTAATTTTTCGTATTATCTATATTTTATGTCATGTTTATTTTTCATTAGCATAATTTTGTTAGCATTCTAATTTTTAAATTAAAATAAATTCATTTTTGAATAAGGTTATAGAATTATATTTTTTCTTTTATTTTAAATCATATTTATGTATGTTATGTTGCAATTTGATATAAATGGATTATGTTAAACTTTTTGTTATGAATTTAGACCTTATGTTATATTTTCAATTTCATTTGTTTTAGTAGTATTGACTTGAGAATTTACATTCCAAGTCGTTTATTTTTTAGTTAGACTTTATAGATTATTTTTTTGTAAAATATTTTAATAATTTATGACATTTTATTTATAATATTAATTTTTTTGTCAAACATGCATTTCATGATTGTCACAACCCAAAGTATACCCTAGGCGTAACATGGCATATAAGACCCGAAAAGGCCTTACACAAGCCACTTAGCATACATCATACAAGATAATAGAAAATCAAGAGATTTTAAACGACAATTTCAAAACATAAGAGTTCATAAAATGTAACGGAAGTCTAACATAGTCTCAAAGGAATCTAGTACATCAAGAGTGATCGGGACATAACCCGTACATAACATACAAAACTGAAAAATGTAAAGAAAATATGAAATAAAGGCTCGGTCCTCGGAGAATGAGGACTCACCAATCTTCAATATCTACTAAGTGAACTCTAGCCACGGGGATGCGAAATTGGAGCGTCGGACCCTACATTTTTTTTATAAGAATGTAGGCAAGAGTATGTGTTAGTACAAAAATGTACCAAGTATGATAGCAATGCATAGAGGTGTAAAAATCATGCTATAAAGAACCTTTCATGTCATGCAAAGACCAAGTTAAAACCATAAGAGAAGGTTAGAAAATATCATAATAAGCATGGTCAAGTGCAAGTAAAACTCATCTTTGAAACACTTGTGAAGATACTTCTTGAAGTAACCTTAGTTCATCATTATAATTGTTGTGGGAAATTAGCCTTAACTGACATAGAGACCATGTGAGCTATAACACGAAATCTGGTGATTACCCCATACCAAAAAAAGGTGTTCTCACTTGCTAAGGTAAGAACCATGAAATTCTAGCTTACGTGTATCCACTAGCTGATGTCTATCTAATACAATCATCCTATGGTGGCATATAATTTATCGGACACGGGTAATCATCACTTTTCCACTCGGTACTAAGCTTAATTCCCACGAAAAAGTCATCAATCATATTCATCTTATCTTTTAGGGACATGGATAATTGCCTCTTGGGGATATGAGTAATCGCCTATTTTCTTAACATTAAAGGACATGGGTAATCGCCTCTTGTCTCATCATTAGAATAGCTCCTTAATGTTGATTCATTTTAGGTGAGAAGACCTTTCAACCTTAGAATCCTTTATGTAAGAAAACCTTTCACATTCATGTATTGAGTAATTATGTGAGAAATCTTTTCACAACAATCAACAAAATCATTTCGGCTTTACCCTCAAAGCAACATATTTCATCAATGTCATAAGAACATGCATATCTTCATAAAATCCTCTTTCATAGTTCAGAACTCATTTTCAATGATCATAATCTAGAAAATATGGGTTAAGCATGGGCTCACGGGGATTCATCTTAAAAACATGAAATTATCTCAATTCACGCTTAATAAATCATAAAATAATGAATTATATCAATATTGAAAGGAACACATAACATAGAAAAAAACCTAACTTCAATTGGGAATTTTTAACTTCAAAATTGGGAAATTTAGAAACTCTATGGAGGAAAGGGCTCCATAGATGAAGACTATCATACCTTAATGCCAAAAACATGGATTCAATGGTGGAATTGGAAACTCAACTTGAAACTCTAGTCTTCTTCTTCAAGCTTCTTGAGAGAGAAATATTGGATAGGATGAACTTGTTCTTCTTTTAGAAATATGAGAGAATGCCTTGAATTAGGAGATTTTGGGGTTCAAAATGTTTATATAGGGCTTCTAATAGAAGGTAAAAAGACATAATATTGGGTTAGAATATTTAGAAAAAGACCCAAAAATCCTTCTAAAATAATTGTTAACCCCGTCAATGGTGTGGATCTACGGTCCGTGAGCCCACCTACTGACCGTCCTGGTCGACCATCGATGGGTTCAAAGACTTGTTCTCTGGGACTTCGAATGACGGGACCCATGTATGATCCTTCAGTCAACCTACGGTCCATACATGACCCTCATAGGTCCAGCTAAAATCTCTTAAAATCCCACTAAGTCTGAGACTCACCTATGAGACCTACATAGGACAAGGGGTTGTCCTGGTGAACTGTATGAAAATACTGAAACCTTCAAATTTTTGGAAAACTTGGATCGGCCAATCACGGGCCTACCTACGGACCGTGTGGCAGACCACAAACCGTCAGTGGCTCCGTTTGTATTGGCACCAGATCCTGGAAAAGCTGCAATTTCTCATCTTCTAAATTCTAGGTGTTACATTGTCTCACCTTATTTGGCGAAGATTTAAATCTTTCTATTTAAACACATATTACAAAACATGAACACCATACAAATAATGCCTCCAAATCTTAAGAGAAAACACAACTGCCGCTAGTTCAAGGTCATGGATATGATAATTCGTTTCACGAATCTTAAGTTGCCTTGAAGCGTAGGTGATGACTTTCCCATTTTTCATAAGGATACATCCTAGCCCAATTCTTGAGGCATAAAAATAAACAACAAATCCATATGTTCCTTCTGGTAAATTCAGCACCGGAGCGGAAGTAAGTCTATCTTTCAACTCTTGGAAACTCTTTTCACACGCTTTGGACCATATGAACTTAACCTTCTTTTGGGTCAATGTCGTCAATGGAGAAGCAATCGAAGAAAACCCATTAAAAACCTTCTATAGTAACCAACCAAACCCAAAAAACTTCTAATATCTGAAGGGAATAGAGGTCTAGGCCAACTCTTAACCGCATCCGTCTTCTTCAGATCTACCTCAATACCCTTGTCGGAAATATGACCAAGAAAAGCTACGGACCTTAACCAAAACTCGCATTTGCTAAACTTCGGAAAGAGTTCTTTGTCCTTGAGAATTTGCAACACAATCCTCAAATGATTGATATGCTCGTCTTCACTCCTTGAATAGATCAATATATCATCAATGATAACAATCACAAACATATCAAGGTATTGTCTAAACACCCTATTCATCAAATCCATTAATGCGGTCAGAGCATTAGTCAAACAAAAAAACATTACCAAAAACTTATAATGACCATATCAAGTTCGAAAAGTTGTCTTCAGACTGTCATCTTCTTCGCCCTCAATTGGTGATAACCCAACCGTAGGTCAATCTTAGAGAAGTAACTTGCTCCTTGAAGTTGATCAAACAAGTCATCTATCCTTGGGAAAGGATATTTGTTCTTAATTGTATCCTTGTTCAATTGCCAATAGTCAATACACATACAAAGTGAACCATCTTTCGTAATAACAAACAAAACTGGAGCACCCCAGGGAGAGATACTTAGTCGGATGAAACCCTTATCCAACAAATCTTTCAATTGCTTCTTTAATTCCTTAAGTTCTGTCGGAGCCATATGATAAGGAGGAATAGATATAGGTTGCGTCTCTAGGAGAAGGTCAATGCCGAAGTCGATTTCTCTTTCGGGTGGAATACCGAGTAGATCATCTAGAAACACTTCCAGAAACTCATTTACAACGGGGACTGACTCGAGAGTAGGTGTTTCAAAAATCATCTTTCTAGCTTTAAGACAAAAAAACAAACCGACCTTCTAACATAAAATTTCATCCTTCCCACTCTAGGATGGGTTCATTTGAAAACTGGAACTTGACCACTCAGGTTCTACCATCAATAGACGCATAAAATGAATGCAACCAATCCATACGAAGGATAACATCAAAATATTTTATATCAAGCTCTACATGTCAACATGAGTGACTCTATGGGATGAGGAGGCGGGGCAATTTTTGTAGACTCTCTTAGCCACAATAGAATTACCAACTGCAGTACATATAGAGAAAGGATCTAACAACCCATCCGGAAGAATATCAAACCTCATAGCCACATATGGCATCACAAAAGACAAGGTAAAACCGGGGTCAAGTAAAGCATAAACATCAAATCGGAAGACTTTCAACATATTGGTAACCACATCGGGAGAACCCTCTTGTTCATGACAAGTCTGAAATGCATAAAATCAATTTTGCTTCTAACTTCAACTAGAATCTGATGAAGGGTAAGGTTGAGCCCGTCGACGATTATCTCCTTCATTCTTAGCAACTGAGGGACAATCCCTTAGCTTATTATCTTGCCACAACCAAAGAATGCATTAGAACCAACTAGACATTTAACCTCTTTCTTTCTTCCACACTTAGCAAAAGTAGACAATGAAGATCCACCACCATTCCCTCCTTGAGGTTTAGGGTTAGACATCCTATCTTTGTTGAACTTAGGAGAGCAATGGAGAAACCTTGACCTGAAGACCTTTATTAGAATTTAGAATGACCATGTCCATCGGACCTTAAATGTGAGAAGTTATCATCACCCATCCTTGCCTTCTTTGTCTCCCTAGATATTTCCCTAAGTTTCTCCTCTTCTATTTGTTGAGCATGAAGTATAAGATGAGAAATGTCCATATAATTGATAAGCATGGCGGTACGACATTCCTTAACCAATATTTCGGATACACCCGAAACAAACTTACTCATTCTTGCCCCAGGATCGACAATCATAAGAGGAGTATACTTAGATAATTGTGTGAACTTCAAAGCATATTCCTTCACACTCATGTTTCCTTGACGAAGGTTGATGAATTCAAGTATCTTTACCTCCCTCATCTCAAAAGCAAAGAACCTATCAAGGAAATAAACCTTGAACTTTTCCCAATCAAGAGGACCTGCATCTTTAGCCCTCTCATCTTTCCATTGATTGAACCATATTTGAGAAACACCTTTAAGTTGATAAGCGGCCAATTCCGCCTTTCCAACGACATAACTCCCATGATCATCAACACCTTATACACTTCACCAATGAACTCTTGATGATCTTTCTCAACCTTAGAACCATGAAACTCTGGAGGATTCATTCTAGTGAATTCCCTCATTCTAAATGTTATTGTACCCACATTTGGGTTCACGGGGACCACAACCTCCTTATTGGCTTGAGCCAACATTTGAAAAGTAGTCCTAAACTCCACATTAGTCACTCATTCAGCCAAAGGGTTGATCGGAGCTTTAGGAGGAGCTTCTCGTTCCACATTCTCATTCACATTCCTCCTAACATAAGCTCTTTGAGGGGCCATATCATGTAGAGCATCGGATAATGATTAGGAGATAGACATTATAGAGTTAAACTCTATCGCACAACTTTAGAGTAATGAAAGAAGTGGAGTTTCCTAAACATCTTGTGCTCTGATTACCAAGTTTGTCACGACCCAAAATATACCCTAGGTGTAACATGGTGTATAGGACCCCGAGAGGCCTTACACAAGGCACTTAGCATACATCATACAATATAATAGAATATCAAGAGATTTAAAATGAAAATTTCAAAACATAAGAGTTTATAAATTGTAACGGAAGTCTAACATAGTCTAAAAGCCATCTAGTACATCAAGAGTGATCGGGACGTAACATGTACATCACATACAAATTGGAAATGTAAAGACAATATGAAATAAAGGCACGATTCTTGGAACATGAGGATTGGCCAATCTTTAATATCTACTAAGGCGATCTCTAGCACGGGAACGCAAAATTGAAGCGTCGAACCCTACATTTTAAAAAGAATCTAGGTAAGAGTATGCATTAGTACAAAAATGTACCAAGTATGATAAGAATGCATAAAAGTATGAAATCATGCTAAAAAGACATTTTCTTGACCTGCAATGACCATTCTAAATCATGAGATAAATGGGTTAGAAGACATAAATCATAAAACATGGTCAATGCAAACTAACAACTTTAAGATATTTGTGAGATACTTCTAGAAGTAACATTAGTTCATTCTTGTGGGAGATTTACCTTTAACCGACATTGAGACCATGTGAACTATTAACATGGAATCTGGTGTCTACTCCATACCGAAAAGGGGTGTTCTACCTGCCAAGGTAAGACCATAAACTTCTAGCTTATGTGGATCCCCTAGCTAATGTCTATCTAAGACAATCTGGGGTCACATAGGTATGGGATAAGGAGATTGCTACTAGAAACTTGACTTCAAGCTATGAGAGAGCTTCCATTTCAATATCCTCTCGGTGCTAAGCATAAATCCCACAAAATAATAATTATCTTAACTTGTCTTATCAATAAGAGACATGGGTAATCGTCACTTGCCTTATCATCCATGGAAGGTACATCAAGTAGCCATCCAAGCTAGGTGTCATTAGAATATCTCCTAAATCTTGATTCAAATTTTAGTTGAGAAAAAACTTTAGGTGAAAAACCCTTTCTGAATCATGCTTTCATGTGTGGGAATTGCTTTCACAAAAGCAACATGGATGTTTCACTTTCAAAGCAACTTAAATCATTTTTCATCAATTTCATAAAGAACATACATATCTTCATAAACTCATCTTTCATGATTCAAAAGCTTCATCATATAATCAATTCTAGAAAACATGGATTTCATATGGGTTCATGGGGATTCAACTTAGAAACATACAATTTCTTCAATTCATGCATAAAAAGACATAAATCAATTAATAATACCATAACTGAGAAGAACCCATGAGATTGAGTAAAAACCCTTACTTCCATTGGAGATTCTAGATTGTGAAAATAGGAGAATTTAGGAGCCCTATGGAGGAAAGGACTCCATAGGTGAATACTATCATACCTTGATGCCAAAAGCTTGAAATCAATAGTGAAATTGGAGATGATCACACTAAAGCCCTAAAGTGACTTCAAGGGCCGTCTAGAGCACCAAGCCCTAAATCAATAGTGAAATTGGAGATGGTCAACCCTAAAGCCCCTGACTTAAAAGCTGACAAAGTGACTTCAAGGGCCGTCTAGAGCACCACAGCCCATCTAGCACGTGGTGAAGACGATCTGCTCGACAAGGCTTCACTATTTTGTACTTAAAAATATAATCGTTTGAAGTTGACCCTAAACTCTAAATCTGACAAGTCTCATTCACGGTTCGTGTAGAACTTCACAGACCATTTAGACGTCTGTGGCAGTTAACAGTGACTAGGGGAGAAACCCCTCCTGATTAGGCCACTTGACAACCCAATTGACAGTCCATCAACATCACCACAAGTCGTCTGGGCATTCCTGTGAGTGACACCTGCCTGGGGCAGGTTCTGGAAACTTACCACGAGCCCCTTAACAGACTGTGGTCCCCTTCATGGCTCGTCTAGGGCTCCGTAGAGGGTTCTATGGTCCACTTTTGGGTTCTTGACCTGCTCGTTTAACCCCTTTCTAGCCTTTCTCTAATATGAGTTGTTACAAAGGTCCTTCTAGATCAAACTTGATGTCGTGGAGATAACAAAACTGTCATAATTACATTTTGAGGTCATATTCCTAAACGTATGACTGGAGTCAACCGTTCAAGTTTTGAAAGCTCTAAAACACAAAAACTTGCACAAAATCCAAATGAACGACCAAGTAACTGAAATTTCATTCCTAACAAGTCATAAATGACTTGGGATCTCTATAAGAATGCGCTAAATAAAGAAAAGTCGGAAATACTACAAAAATAACATGAAGGGTGATTACACCCCTAGCCCCTAAGTCGATGATTCTTTATATATATATATCCATCTTCTTCATATTATTTTCCTAAGAAATAATCTAAAAACTCACAAAAATCAGAAACCAAACTACTAAATCCTTCATGGGTAGTGATTCATTCAAGGTGAAAGTTTAGTAGAAGTTGCTCTACATTGTGAGCTCATCAGCGTGATATAGTTTTCTTGTCGATTTTGGCATCATTTGTGTAACACATTAGAAATTAGAAGTTGAATTGAAAAGGGAAAATTGCATTTTTGGCACTGATGTGTTGATCTATGAGTCCAACCTACGCACCATAGAAAGTATTACGGGCCGTAGGAAGAAAGTCGTATCAACCAATTTAATTTTTCGAAAATGTCAATGTCACAACCCAGGGGTACACCCTAGATGTAACAAGGCATACTCAACCCCGAAGGGTTCTCATACAAGACCCTTAGCACATTATAACATAAGATAATAGAAAAGTGCGGAAATTTAAAAACATTTTCCAATACAATCGAAGTCTCATAAAACGAAGCGAAATTCTTTAACATTGTCTCAAACCATCTAAAACAACTTTGAATAAATCTTGGGACACAACCCATACAATAGTTCTAAACATAAAAAGAAAGGTGGGCAAATCCTTGATGCTATGAGGACTCACCAAATCTTCAACTCCTTTCTTCTACTAAGAACCTAGCCGCAGGGATGGAACTCAAGATCGTCGGACCCTACATTTGATAAGAATGTAAGCAAGAGTATGCGTTAGTACAAAATGTACTAAATATGATAGCTAACATAACAACATAATCATAAGCATAATCTCCAATATATACATAATATAAGCATTAGTCAACACAAGGCATAATCCATAACCATAAGAGATACATCATATTCATAAGCATAGCCAATACTTCAATCTTCATGACATAAGAGAACTATTTCTCAAGTAACCTCAAAGCATACTTGTGAAATGCATCGATAAGACCCCATAATCTCACCCATGCTAAGTACGACTTTTAGGCCATTATAATCATACTTACCATCTTTGGATCTCATCCTTAGTTTACTTCTCATAGACAAGGGAATCTCCACCTTTAGTCAACCATATCAAGGAAAGCAACTATAGCAACAATCCAAGCTAAGCATACAACATACAAGAGAAACACTTCATAAGTAGCTTCAAGTCATACTTGTGCAATACATGGATAAGACCCCATAATTCCACCCATACTAAGTGCCACTTTAGGCCATCATACATAAATGATTACTAGTTATCATTTCTAGGCTACCAAGGAATAGCACTATACTAGGCTAGACCAAGATAATCATCTAGCTAACATAACTACATTATGTTAAACCAAGCTACCATGGAAAGCATACTATCATGCAAGTCCAAACTACACAAGGAAGGGTACTATTGCTCCATCCTAGCTACCAATGAAATGGTTTGGCTTAACCAAGTCATGCAATCATGCAAGCATACTATGATACTAGTGCAAGCTAACCTTAGGAAGGGTATGATTTCTCAATCCAAGGCTTCCACGAGGTCTCCTACTCAAGCTACCATGAAATGGTCTTCTCTTACCAAGTCAAGCTATTCATGAAGGGATCTTGTGTCACAACCTTAAGCTATTCTAGTCTAACATGCTTTGATTCATTTTAGGTGAGCAAGCCTTTCAACCTAGAATCATTCTATGTGAGAGAACATTTCATCTCATATCATATTCATGCATAAGTGTGTATATGAGAATATCCTTTTTAAAACACAACAACATATCATAGTCATTAACACTTCACTCTCAAACTGTTCATAAAGCATTTGCATAGTTTCTATAAAGACATGCATAATCTCATATACTCATAATCTAGGTCATGTGGGTAAAGTCCTTCCACAATAATATAGCATATTCAAATCAACATGCATATTAGCTTTACTTCTCAAAGCCCTTACATTCATAGTTCATCATACAAGCTTTACTCTAAAAAACCTAATAATCATAAGTCATCATTCATGATTTACCCTCAAAGTATTACATCTCCTAAACATCATACATGCCTAGCTCTTAAGACAAGTCTACTCATAATTTCTCATACATGCTTTACTCTTAAGCAATTCTAGTCATAATTCATCATATTGCCTCAATCTCAATCAATACTAGTCATAGATTATCATGTATAATTTAACTTCATTCAATTCGTATCTATATGCCCTAATATCAAGCAATATACTCTACTTATCATCAATCTTGGAAGGTTACCTCTAAATCCTCAATTTCCCCTTTCAAGATATAAAACCCACTTACATTAATTTCATCTCTCTAGACATGGGTTAGACATGTAAACATGTAATTTCATCTTAAAAACATGATATAATACTAATTCCATCATAAACAACCATTATCCACTCAATTGGATTAACATACAACAATACCCACAATATTGGAAGAAACCCTAACTTGAATTGGAGAATTCTTCATCAACCTGGGGGAATTCTAAGGGGCTCAATGGATGGAAGAATTCATGGATGAATAAGAAATCATACCTTGAATATAAAGCCCTAAAAAAACTTGGAAAATTGGAGGATTTGACCTAGCTTGAACCCTCTTCTTCTTTCTCCTCCTCCTTATTCTTATTCTTCCTCCTCCTCCTTCTTCTTCTTCCTCCTCCTTCTTCTTCTTCCTCTTCTTCCTCTTCCTCTTCCTCTTCCTCTTCCTATTCTTCCTCTTCTTCTTCCTCTGCTTCCTCTTCTTCCTCTTCTTCTTCCTCTTCCTCTTCTTCCTCCTCTTCTTCCTCTTCTTCCTCCTCCTCCTCCTCCTCCTCCTCCTCCTCCTCCTCCTCCTCATCTTCCTCTTCTTCTTCTTCTTTTTCTTCTTCTCGTTCTTCTTATTCTTCTTCTTCTTCTTCTTCTTCTTCTTCTTCTTACTCTTCTTCCTCTTCTTCCTCTTCTTCCTCTTCTTCCTCTTCTTCCTCTTCTTCCTCTTCTTCCTCTTCTTCCTCTTCTGATGAGATAAATATTTGAGAGGATAGCTTTTCGGGATTTAATTTGGGTCTTGGTAAATAATAACTTAATTGGGGAGGTTAAAGGGTTAAAATAGCTTATATTGGTGTACTAGGACCATACACAATGACCTCACTTAATGCTAACTTGATTTGGAATTTCCCAAAATAGCCTCCACTTGGCAGTCTACTGTGTAGTCTTCACGAGAGGTACCACGAGTCGTGGTCCTCACCACTGACCGTGGTCCTTGGACCAGTATCGAGTCCCCTTGGCTTGGCCTCTAAAAGTTCAAGGCATGACCATGAGCCTTCCCATGGGTCGTGGTCTTCACCACTGACCGTGAAGTGGCTTGTGGTGATGAGCCAACTTTAGGCAGCCCTTAGGGAACTACTGCACAAACTCCGCGGACCACTCCATGAGCCATATTCCTCACCACTGGCCGTGGTGGTGGTCGTGAAGATGAGGCAGTGCTTGCCAAGGTTGGGGTAGCCTTGGGCCTTGCCCCTTTACCTTGGCTCTTGCCCTCTAGTCTAGACTTGTTGCACCCACACTTGTCCCTAGGTGGCCTACTAGACTATGTGGTGTTACAATATCTCCCCTTGGGGACATTCTTCCTCGAATGACATTCTAGGCACCTTCTAAAGGAAACGACTCTAGACTAGAAGCCCATCATGCATGCAACACATCTAAATGCACATGACCAAGGAGGAAAACATCAACTCCTAGCTACATATACGCAATGCATCACATGGAAGGTAGGAACTACATCTAACAACCCATTATGCACGAAATGCCTTAACTAATTATGTCCAAGGAGGAACTACCATCTCCGAGCTAAAACATGCTCTACAAAATTCATGGAGCCTATATGCAATCTATACTCATGGCATACATTCAAGGAGGAACTTTAAACTCCGAGCTAAATCATGTTCATCTATTCATCTCATGAAGTCTATATGCAACTCATACTAATGCATTACAACGTGAGGAAAATCTATCATATAAACCGTTAAACACAAGCTTTCATGAACATGCATAACATAAGGAAATCATGGTAAAACATCTAAAAACACATGACTCCAAAACATAATACAAACAAAGAGGAACTTATCATCTCAAGGGCTCATATGGGTCTACAAAACGGGGACTGAACTTCTTAACTCATTACACCTCTCTAAGGTGAGAGATTCAAGTAAACCCAACTCATAAACATTAGGAACACTCAACTACCTTGCTAACTAAGAACATCATCTCCCCCTTGGGAGCAATCCTAAACAGACTTTCTAAGCACCATTCATTTCAATTCAACTAAGGTCAGATTAAGCTATCACTAAGCTTTCACATTCATCACACAAGATGACTCTAAACCATGGTGAACTATACCACTACCACCCTTTTATAGGAGTCTACTAATTACTACATCTAGGTATTATCTAAAAACTCTACTCATCAAATCTTTCAACATACCTCAAAACTCATAATGGTCAAGAAGGATTCTACTATCAATACAACTATAACAACAATGAAGCCCATTCATATTAAAGACAACATCAAAGTCTAGCATATCAAGTCACAAAAAACAAACAATACCGGAATCTAAATAAGCATAAAACACATACTAGGAGGAACTTGCTTACCCTCTCTTCTTATAGCCTTTGCCTTTGGACAATTCTTCATTTTGTGACCATATTCACCACAACTAAAGCAACTCTCTTTGTCGGCTAAATATCTACCCTCATGTATCTTTCCACACCTAGCACAAGTAGGCCATAGGGACTCATTACTAATTCCTTGTGGCATAAGGTTAGACACCCTATCCTCCTTATACTTAGAAGCATTAGAAGAACCTTGTCCGGAAAACCTTTGTCGATTCTTAGAACGACCATGTCCATCGAACCCATCATGAAAGGACTAATCATTATCCATTCTAGACCTCTTTTTCTCCCGAGATTTCTCTTTTTTGAGCTTTGACTTTTCAATTTGTTGGGCATACACCATAAGACGTGAGATATCCATATCATGATGGAGCATTACCATACGACATTCTTTTGCTACCATATTGGACACGCCCATCAAAAACCTACTCATTCTATCCCTCGAATCCGCCACTATAGTTGGAGCATACTTGGATAGTTAGGTAAATTTCAAGGCATACTCCTTAACACTCATGCTACCTTGCCTAAGGTTAATGAACTCTTCCACCTTAGTTTCCCTCAACTCTCAAGGAAAGAACCTATAAAGAAATGCTAGTTTTAACACTTCCCACTCTATGGGACCTGCTCTTATTGGCCTCCCATCATTCCATTGTTCATACCACACTTGAGCGACATCTTTCAATTGGTAAACGGCTAGCTCCACTTTTTCTACCGAAGTCACCCCCATGATAGCAAGTACCTTATAAACCTCATCTATAAACCCTTTAGGATCCTCTTCCACTTTGGAGCCATAAAATTCAGGACGGTTCATTCTAGAAAAATCCCTAACTCTTGAAGCCGCCGAATTCACATTAGGATACACTGGAGCTACAACCTCTCTATTGACTTGAGCCGTCACGGCTTGAGCCAACATTTGGATAGCCGACCTAAACTCCGCATTAGTCACATTCTCCCCTATAGGGTCAATTGAAGCTTGGATAGGAACCTCTCTCTCCACATTGTCTCCCTCATTAATTCTACCATTAGCCCTAGTAGTAGTCATATCCTGAAAACCATAGGGCACGGATTAAGAGAAAGACCTAATAGAGTTAAACTCTATGGCACGACTTAGAGAATGAAGAAGTGAAGTTTCCTAATAATCCAATAGATTCTCATTCATAAATGTAGCGCACTTCACACTTATGAACAAGACTCTACTAGACGTGGTTTGAGACATCCTAGAACCATTCTAAACCTTGTGTTGTGATTACAAAGTTTGTCACGACCTAGGGGTACACCCTAGATGTAACAAGGCGTACTAAACCCCGAAGAGGTCTCATACAATCTCCTTAGCATATCATAACATAAGATAATCGAAAAGTGCAGAAATTTAAAACATTTTTCCAATACAATCAAAGTCTCATAAAAAGAAGCGAAAGTCTTTAACATTGTCTCATACCATATAAAACAACTTTGAATAACTCTTAGGACACAACCCATACAATAGTTCTAAAAATAAAAGAAAAACATATAAGAAAGGTGGGCAAATCCTCAATGCTATGAGGACTCACCAAATCTTCATCTCCTTGCTTCTACTAAGAACCTAGCCACGAGGATGGAATTCAAGATTAACGGAACCTACATTTGATAAGAATGTAGGCAAGAGTATGTGTTAGTACAAAATGTACTAAATATGATAGCTAACATAACATCATAAGAGCATAACAACATAATCATAAGCATAATCTCCAATATAAACATAATATAAGCATTAGTCAACATAACGCATAATCCATAACCATAAGAGATACATCATATTCATAAGTATAGCCAATACTTAAATCTTCATAACGTAAGAGAACTATTTCTTAACTAACCTAAAAGCATACTTGTGAAATGGATCGATAAGACCCCATAATCTCACCCATGTTAAGTACCTCTTTTAGGCCATCATAATCATACTACCATCTTTGGATCTCATCCATATCTCACTTCTCATAGACAAGGGAATCTTCACCTTTAGTCAACCATATCAAGGGAAGCAACTATAGCAACAATCCAAGCTATGCATACAACATATAAGAGAAATACTTCATAAGTAGCTCCAAGTCCTACTTGTGCAATGCATGGATAAGACGCCATAATCCAACCCATACTAAGTACCACTATAAGCCATCATACATAAATGATTACTATTTATCATTTCTAGGCCACCAAGGAATAGCACAACACTAGGCTAGACCAAGTTAATCATCTTGCTAACATAACTACATTATGCTAAACCAAGATACCATGGAAAGCATACTATCATGCAAGTCCAAGCTACACAAGAAAGGGTACTATTGCTCCATCCTAGCTACCAATGAAATGGTTTGGCCTAACCAAGTCATGCAATCATGCAAGCATACTATGATACTAGTGCAAGCTAACCTTAGGAAGGGTATGATTTCTCAATCCAAGGCTTCCACGAGGTATCCTACTCAAGCTACCATGAAATGGTCTTCTCTTACCAAGTCAAGCTATTCATGAAGGGATCTTGTGTCACAACCTCAAGCTATTCTAGTCTAGCATGCTTTGATTCATTTTAGGTGAGCAAGCCTTTCAACCTAGAATTATTCTATGTGAGAGAACCTTTCACCACATATCATATTCATGCATAAGTGTGTATATGAGAATATCCTTTCAAAAACACAACAACATATCATAGTCATTAACACTTCACTCTCAAACTGTTCATAAAGCATTTGCATAGTTTCTATAAAGACATGCATAATCTCATATACTCATAATCTAGGTCATGTGAGTAAAGTCCTTCCACAATAATGCTATATTCAAATCAACATGCATATTAGCTTTACTTTTCAAAGCCCTAACATTCATAGTTCATCATACAAGCTTTACTCTAAAAGCCGTCATAATCATAAGTCATCATTCATGCTATGCCCTAAAAGTATTACATCTCATAATAATCATACATTCCTAGCTCTTAAGACAAGTCTACTCATATTTTCTCATACATGCTTAACTCTTAAGCAATTTTAGTCCTAATTCATCATTTGGCCCCAATATCAATCGATACTAGTCAAAGATCATCATGTATACTTTAACCTCATTCAATTCATATCTATATGCCCTAATATCAAGCAATCTATTATACATATCTTCAATCTGAGAAGATTACCTTCAAATCCTCAATTTCCCCTTTCAAGACATAAAACCCACTTACATCAATTTCATCTCTCTAGACATGGGTTAGACATGTAAACATGTAATTTCATCTTAAAAACATGATATACTACTAATTCAATCATAAACAACCATTATCCACTCAATTGGATCAACATACAACAATACCTATAATATTGGAAGAAACCCTAACTTGAATTAGGGAATTTCTAGGGGGCTCCATGGATGGAAGAATCCATGGATGAATAAGCTATCATACCTTGAATACAAAGCCCTAAAAAAATCTTGAAATATTGGAGGATTTGACCTAGCTTGAACCTCCTTCTTCTTCTCCTTCTCCTTCTCCTTCTCTTTCTCCTCATCCTCCTCCTTCTCCTCCTCCTCCTCCTCCTCCTCCTCCTCCTCTCCTTCTCCTTCTCCTTCTCCTTCTCCTTCTCCTCCTTCTCCTTCTCCTCCTCCTCCTCCTCCTCCTCCTCCTTCTCCTTCTCCTTCTTCTTCTTCTTCTTCTTCTTCTTCTTCTTCTTCTTCTTCTTCTTCTTCT
>JAJOOD010000886.1:0-28542 GCA_029582525.1 Solanum tacnaense | reverse complement strand
ACACTAGGTACCACCTTTGGCCATCATACATACTTACCATCTTTGATCTCATCCTTTAACTTACTTCTCACAACCAAGGAAATCTCTCACCTTTAGTCCATCTTAACAAAGAAGGCAACTATAGCACAATCCTATCTAAACATACATTATATAGGAGAACACTTTCTTAGGCAACCTTAAGTTATACTTATGCAATGCATGAATAAGACCCCATAATCCTACCCATGCTAAGTAGCACTTTAAGGTCCTCATACTCATACTTCTTGATTTGGAGACTAGTCCCCCTCTTTAAGCTTTGGAACACTATGAAACACTCCTTGAGCATACTTTTAGGTCCTTAGTAGTTTCAACCCTAGGAGATGCTTCTCAAGCATGTCTAAGTTCATTATTAATATGGACTATATGAGATACTTCCTTAATCATGTCTAGGTCCATTAATGCTTTTGAACACTAGGAGGTACATCTTTAAGCAAGTCTTAGTTCATTGGATATGGAGATTGCAACCATAACTCCACTAGGTGAAGGCTTACATCTCATGAGACCTAACTTTGGAAAAACCCAGACTCTACTATGTGAGAGTTCACCCTTTTTATTTGGATAGTCCTCACACCACCTAGGTGTGGTTCTCCTCTCAACTTGGAGCCCGGACCCTACCTTGTGTGATCCTCCCTCTCATTGTCAATATCCATTTAGGGCCAAGCATACACCCCTAAATTCACTATTAAGACTTTCTTAGCATTCATGTCTCATGGAAGAATGTCATTGACAATCAATCCATGTTCAAATGATTCTATCACTTCATGCACTCAAGCACTCATAAGGTAGATTAGGTGAGTATAGGCCTTTCACCACAATTCTATCCTTTAATCTACTATTCTCATGTAGACTCTACTCTCAAAGCCTTAACATACATAATTCATCATATTAGCTTTACCCTCAAAGCCCTAGGAGTCAACATTCATGACTACAACCCTTACTCTCAAAGCTTTACTTCATACAATCATCTTGCATATCTAGATTTCAAGACATTCTAGTCATAAATTTCATCTTTAAGCAATTCTAGTCATAATTCATCATATAAGTTCAATCTCAATCTTTACTAGTCATGATCCATCATATGTACCTTAATCTAATTCAATTCATGTTTACATGCTTCTAATATGGAACAATTACTATACATAACATCAATTCTAGAAGAACACCTATAAACCCTCAATTTCACTTCACAAAGCATAAACCCACACTCTTCAATTTCATCCATTAAACTATGGTTAGCCATGGAAAACATGTAATTTCATCATAATATGATTCACTACTAATTCAATCATAAACGATCAATACCCACTCAATTGGGTCAACATACAACATAACCCACAACATTGAAGAAACCCTAACTTGAATTAGGGAATTCTTCATCAAATTGGGGAATTCTAGGGGGGCTCCATGGATGGAAGAATCCAAGGATGAATAAACTATCATACCTTAGCAATGGATTCTAATAACTTTGGTGAGAAGAACTTGATTCTTGAACCCTAGCTTCACTTTCTTCCTTCTTCTTCTTCCTTGAAGTTCTAGAGAGAGAATTTTCTTTGGGGGAGATGAAGTTTTTGGTTTTCTTTAGATTCTAGAAAGAATGACTTAATTGAGGAAAACTTGAGTCTAAAAAGCTTATATACTTTACTTGGGAAATAATGAAACAATGTAGTATCAATTCCTTGGTGTAGCAGGCCACTAGGCAATGGGGGAGGGCAGCTTGGCGATGCGCCTACTGGTCGGCGAGCCCTGACCTGGCTCTCCCAAAATTCCAGTATATTGGGCTTTGGAGGCAGCCGCTTAGGCGGAGGGGGTTCCACTTGGCTAATCGCCAAGTCACGTAGGCGATGGAACCTTACTCCGCCAAGTTGGAAAGGAAGGAGATGTTCTCTTTAACAAAAATTCTAAGTGTCATAGCCCTTGCCCTCTTCCATGGCTTGCTACCCCACACATTTAGCCCTAGCTTAGCTTACTAGATTACGGGGTGTTACACACGCTTATTTCGATGAAAAGACTAGTTAGCTGACATACGCCCCAAGGCATTGACAAATCAGGAGTTTACGAAGTTTCGAATCAATCTAGGAGTGAGTGTTCCACCTCTCAATAGCTTGAGGGGAAGTGTTGCAAAATAGAGTTAAACTAGAAGTAGTATACCTTGTATCCTAACTCTAATCCTATTCTAACTCTAATGCATCTCCTTAGATTTGTAGTTGTACTAGGATTCTACTTGTGGACGTATGTAATTGTTTAAGTAGCATACGTATTGTACGAAATTATTATCAAGAAATAATATCCTCCCTTCTCTCTGGTTGTGTGTTTTCTACAGCGTGTACACGTGACAACTAGGTTTTGGGGTGTTAATAGAATGAATAAGTTTTCCGCTTTTATCTTGTTTTTGCTTTATCTTTTTGCATTTCTTTCATTTTCGTTGGGTTGAGGTTGACTTGTCTTGGTGGAAATAGACAAGTGTCATCACGTCCATTTTTGGATCATGGCAATTTTAGTAGGATTATTTATGGCGACGGTGATTAAGTCACCACTAATATCTAATTTTTCATGGCGATTTCAAGGGTCACCGCTAAATCTATATATTTTGTGGCAACGCTTATTTGTTGTCATTGATTCATCTCATTTTGGTGGCGATAAAATTAGTCGCTCCAAAAAGTCGTTACAAAAGTTCTAATCAATTTCTTGTAGTGCTATCTTCAATTCCAACTCTTAAAATTCCAAATAATGTGATTTTTTTTTTATAATAGTATGTAGTAGCTTGTTTATGAGATATAATTTTTGATATTATGTGATTATCTATTTTTTCGTGTAGATTTAGAGGGTGTTTGGATTGACTTAAAAGCTGGTCAAACCTATTTTTAAGTCAGTTTTTGAGTTCTAGAAGTGTTTGACAAATATAAAAAAAATAACTTAAAATAAGTTAGAAAGTGTTTGGCAAGGTAAAAAATGACTTAAAATAAGTCAAAAACCAAAGGTAGGTCTTCCCCTACTTTTTATTTTTTTACTTAAAAATAATTTCAGTTTGATTTTTTATTTTTCACTTAATTTTTTTTTTAAGTCAATCCAAACGGACTCTTAATTATATGTTTAAGGTAAATCAGTAAAATTAAGTGATTTTGCTAGTTCTGACAAATTGAGACGTATTAACCATACTTAGAAAAAATAATTTAAATTTTAAATATCTTTTACAAAATATATAACCTAACACAACTCCAACCAAATAAAGGACTTTTTTTCCATGTCCAAATCTACTCGCCGCTTGTCAATCCAACAATATACATCGAATGATGCAATATATAGTTGAATCAACATTTGGTGAGTTACTTTTTGAGTCCAACTCCCAAGTTGAAGGGAACACGTGTGACGTGTGTGTGTGGTAGTACAATATTTTGATGTACAAGCTTCCTAACATGTGAAATGAGGCTGTCTTTTTAAATATATATTTTTGGGTCGTCCTAGGTGATATGGGGCAACAAGTTACATACGTGCAGGGACGTGGAAATTAAATTTATGAGGAATTTTTGCATATAGCCACTCAAAATAATTTAATTATGCTTCATAACTATAGTTTGCTAATTATGATTCGTAGCTACATATTAAAGGGAAGAAAGAGTCGAGCGAGATTGGAAGAGGGAGGAGAGAGGCGAGCGAGATTGGTAAAGGAAGGAGAGAGACAAGCGAGAGAGGACAGAGAGTTGAGAGAGATGAATTATATATATATAAAACTAGTATGCATATGTATCAATGATGGTATTTGTATATATACATACAATTTGTATCCGTATACAATATATATATATATATATATATATATATATATATATATATACTCCCTCCGTCCCATTTTATATGTCACATTTTTACTTTGCACTTGCATTAAGAAATGAAGTAACTTTACCCTTCTACCCTTATTTAATGTTTTCTTAAGTCAACTTTATTAATAAATGACAAGATTAATTAACTATTCTATCAAGGGTATAATAGGCAAAATATGATAATTTATGCATAAATTTTATAAAATGACAAGTATTCTGGTCGAGCTATTTATAGAAAGGGATGACATATAAAATGTGACGGAGGGAGTAACTAGTATGTTTATGTATCAATGATGATATTTGTATATATGCAATATATATATATATATATATATATATAATTAGTATGTATATGTATCAATGATTGTATTTGTATATATGCATACAATTTGTATCTGTATACAATTGAATCGAGTTCAAACATTTGTATTTGTATATTTAGTCTCTCTCTCACATTATGCATTGTGTTTGTATAAGTTATATTTTTATAAAGCGAGAGAGAGACATGCATAAGAGAACTGAACAATGAGAGATTTGTACTTGTACAATTATAAGTGTATAGGAGGGAGATATATGTATTTGTATTTGTATATCCAATCTCTCTCTCGCTTTATACAAACACAAAGTATACATTTGTATTTGTATACTATAAAGTGAGAGAGAGACTGGCAGAAGAGAGGCAAGAGAGAAACCGAACAGGACAGGCAAAGGAGAGAAATGGGGGAGAGATGACTGAAAAAAGAAGAGAGGCAAGCGAGATTCCACAAAGAGTCGAGAGAGGGAGAGAGAGGAAGATAGGAGAGAGGCAAGAGAGAGGAATGTAATTATAGCTAGAAGTAAGTTTTGAATTGTAATTAGTGCAAATTGTAGCTATGTTAGCTAATTAACTAGTTTATGTTTGCTTAACTGCGTTATTTTTCTGAAATTTAAACCCAACCATGCATTTGGTAATATATGCGTGTGTAATTTTTCTCCATAAATTTACAATGTGTAATTATAATAATAATAAAAAAGACAATATCTTAAAATATAGTATACATAGTTGTAGTAAAGGTGATAGAAGTAGGTAATGCTTTCGTCGGAAAAAAATATCGTATATACAAGTAAAATGATACACGAAATAATTAAATAACATATATTGGACACCCTTAACATAACAAGTTGTTATAACTCAGTGGTTTCACCTCCTTGAAATGAGGAAGTGCTTGTGTGTTCGAATCTCACTAGTTCTACTTTTTGAAAAGAGCTTTTGTTGTGTTATTTCTGACCACCCTTTGTGAAATTCCTAGCTCCGCCACTGCTCGTAACATCACAAAAGCTGAAAAATGGCTTTAGAGAAGGAGAGGCCTTCGACAAAAAACAAACCGATAAATTGTAACAGATAAATATAATTTTCTATAATAGATAAAATTATACCGGTAGAGGTCATTTGGTAATACTGATATAAGTTATACATGAAATAATAATTAGTATTTTTAAAAATGAATTGACAGTACAATTTTCTTGTTCACTGTCAGCGGAGAGAAGTTAATCTCTATAATATATAGAGATTGTATATATGGTGTTAGTAAGCAGGAAATTAGGAATGATGGTTAATGATGAAATAATTATCATGCGCTGATTAATATTATTAATGAAGGGATTTATATTTATTCTTATACAAGAACCACGTATTGCTAATTTTTTTTTGTTTAGGTACGCAGGAAAAAAAAAACTAGAAAGGTTTACCATCTTTCAAAAGCAAAGGCCACTTAGATATGTATTGAGAAGAAACTATATATTATTGAGTAGGGGTGTTCATTGTATTGATAAAAATCGATTCAAATCGAATTAAATCGATTTTATTTGGGTTTGTTTTGGTTTTGTTTTAGATTTTAAAAAATCGATAGTATTTGGTGTGACTATGGTTTTGTTTTAAAAAAATCGAAGAAATAACCGAATCGAACCAACAAGTTATATACATTTTTTTTTATCATACATATATAATATATTATTTTTACAAAACAATTTTACATATCTCATATATATTTTCATCAAAATTTATTTATAATTTACTTATGAAAGCAAAAATCTTCAAGGTGAGAACATTTATTTTATTGGTTTCGTGTATATAACTGTCTGTAACAACTCTTTGTGAAACTGAAAATGTCACTGTATCTTCCATCTAGGCCAAAATAGTGAATATTGAAGTTTTTCACATAGTAAATTCAGTGATCAGAAGTTATTTAATGTTTGACATTCTAACTATTTTTATTTTTGAATGGATTGTTGTCACTTTTTTCAGGTTTTGAATGAATTGTTTCTTTTAGTTTTGTGTATAGTTAATAAACAAATAACCGAACCGAAATCGATAACAACCAAACGATAAATGTATATTATATTTGATTTGTTTTGATTATGATATTTTTAAAATCAATTAAGTTGATTCAATTTTGAATTTAACAAATAATCGATCCAAACCGACTCATAAAACACATATGGCGCTAGTAATGCAAGAAATTAGGAATTGTTGCGGTAGTTAATGATGAAATAATTATTATGTGGTGATTAATATTATTAATGAAGGGGTTATTCTTAAGAACCACTTACTTTGAGAGCATTTTGCCTTTAAATTGTCTAATTAATCTCTGTATTGCTAAAATAAAATTGTTTTGGTACGGAGGAAAAAGAAAAACTAGAAAGGTTTACGATCTTGCAAAAGCAACACCACTTAGATTATTGAGAAGAAACTCTATATTCTTGAGCATTTTTCCGCATATTATTAATCTTAATCATGGTTATGTTCTTCATTTGCTCGAAAATTGACATATTAGTTCGCCTCTCTTTAGATGTGTTTGATACTTGACAGTAGCTTTATTGATATTCAATAAGTATCTGGAGTTTACTATAAATCCTTAATAAGTTTGACAATAAATAACAGTCTATTTTCATATCTATTTTTTAGTAGCCCATTATCTTAGCTGCGTTTAAATCTTTTTTTACGCTCCACGATGTTATATTCTAGGTGTTTTGATTATCCTAAAAAATGCAAGGGACCCGGTCCCTGCAGAGTGCTCTCGTCCAGATTCTAATGGGGTACATCTGTAAAGCTGTCATGTCAGGTGGTAGGTGAAAAGTGCAGTGTACTACACCAATAGGAAGAGCGGACTGTTTGTTTCAGTGGCTCACAATTGCAGGGACCCGATCCCTAACAGAGTTCTCTCGTCCAGATTTATAATGGTGTACAACTGTAAAGTTGTTCTGTCAGAGGTTGGTGAGACATCAGCGTACTACACCAACCAGAATGGACGAGGTTGTTTGTCCAACAGTGGTCAATAACTCTTTATGGTTGATTTAATCAACATGACAAACAACAAATTAAATCATTCATTCAAAAGGAGAGAGAGTTAATTAGCAAGTCTTCTCAAGAACTCACAAAGAACATTGCAAGGGACATGGTCCCTGCAAGACTGCGTATGTGAAAGGACGACAAGACAACTGTCAGAAAAGTTGTCACCTCTGATGTTGTAGGTGCACGTCTTTCCAGAGAAGCAGACTCTCAGCCAATGGGTGGTCTCAAGAAGTTTGTGTTCATTCATATAGTCTCTTTACACAAAACACAAACTCAAGATTTGGCAAACAAAACTTGGATTTTCTCTCAAAATTCATAAGCTTGAAAAGAGAAGGCCATTGATGGAGTGCTGAAGCGTCTTGTTGTATTAAGATCTTTGTATCTTATGTGCTTAAATTGTAAATCTATTCCTATGTTATAAAGGAATTAGATTTTTTGTTCTGTTCATCTAAAAGTCTAAGTCAGTTAAGGGTAACTGATGATTTAGTGGGCAATGTTGTATCTGCTTAGTCAAATTCTAAATCATATAAAGTTAGGTGGTTTAGTGGGCACTGTTGTATCTGCTTAGTTGAAGTTTAAGTTATCTAGAATTAGGTAGCTTAGTGGGCAGTGTGGTATCTGCTTAGTAGCTTTCTTTGTAGTAGAGTTACTACATAGAGGGGGAAGGGATTTAGAGTTAAATTCCTAGGTTGCAAGAGTTTGTAATCTGAATTGTTGCTCCGTTTAAGTGAAATGGAGTTTGGGTTGAAATCCTGTGAGTACAGGTCGTGGTTTTACTCCCTTGAGTAAGGAGGTTTCCACGTAAAACTCTTGTGCCTGTTTTACATTGTGTTATTTATGTACTAAGGTTAGATGTAGATTTCACTCTACCTAAACGTATATAGGGAAATGCAAATTTTGCAACAAAATCATGTATAACCAAACTTAAATGTCAAAAGAAGGAGGAGGTGGGATAATGAATCCAAAAGAAAAGGTCAGTTTTATAGCATATATAGACTAAATATATGATTAAACGGTGCCAATGAATGTAGACTTGTTCAATTCATTCATAGCTATTTTCTTCTTGTTCATATACATGATATATTTTGTGTTCCATCCATCACTATCATATATCTCATATATATCCCAGCTAGCTTTAGAGATTTCCTTTTCATTACACTGTGCATTTCCATTTACCCTCTTCAAACATTATATCTCTCATCTTCCAACGGCTGCTCATAATGTATACATATCTCTATTTAATATTGACCTTGACTTTAATTTTTAGCTAGCTACAATGTTTGAATCAATATGTACAATTTTTTTTTAAGAAACAAGTAGTGGATTACTGGTCCCCTCCAGTACATATGTAGATTAACTACAAATGGAAAAAGCATTGATTTTAGCAACATAAGAACGTAACTTTTATGGCTAATTACCTGTGGTACTTTCTTTGTTTAAAAAAGATTCAAAGTTTAAGACAATAAAAAATATTTTTCAATCTTATGGTTCTAAATTAAAGTTATTATAAAAGTATCAAAATATTTTTTAATTTTTTAATTTTAAACATATCACGTAAAATATTAACATTAAAATATTGCCAAAAAGAAAAAAAAGGTCATTTTATAAACAGACTAAAAACAAAAGTGAATCATTTTTACTATTGTTATGTGAGGACAAAAACACGTGTATATGATTTAAAGTAGATTAAGTATGATAATATAAGAGATTAGTGGTAGACATTTGTCAAATTCATAGTGATAGATCCTGGTTCAACAAATTCCATGGTCCGTCTTGTCAAAGCTATCTTTTCCCCAAAAAGGTTCGCTAGTGATGGAGCAGTGGAGGGGAGTCTCCAATCTCCATCAAGACAGTCAATCACAACGTGTAAAGACTCTACCAGCAGCCCTTGTTGTTTCTACACGTGGAAATCTCATCTCAATTCAACACAACTCTGAAAATGTATCTTCTACAACTACGTAAATCTTACAATCTCTTGCTCCCTCAATCCCCATTTTGGAGCGATAGATAAAAATAAATAGTCATAGGATAAAAAATAATTTAAGAATAAAATTTTGATATTTATTTTGTTGTCTAGTTTAGAATAACTTATTCTATTATTTATATTATAGTGATGAAATAACTATTAAGTTATTTCATTATGAATATTGGAATAATTAATTTTGGGATATCTTGTTTCCAACTAAACGACTCATAAGTGTCTTAATTTAATTAAGTTAAAAGTTTAATAAATAAATAAAACTTTTAAATTTTACATGATTTTAAATTTAAAATGTGCACAGTCCTGACTAATTTATAATCCTAAATATTGAATTGAGTTTCAACTCTTAACCTCATGGTAAGTACTCCTTCATCCTTAATCAATAGGTCTCGGGTTCGAGCTCCTTGGGTATGTTGTTGCTTTTGTTAGGGAGCACTTTACCCCTCAATGTGGGACTTCCTGACGCCAATTCGAATTTAATCGGGCTTTAATGTGGGGAAACCAAAAAAAAAAGTTTCAATTCTTAAGCCGTACGGAGTATTGACAAATATTGTAAAAATAATAATTAATTTACCCCTATCAAAATTTGAAATGTTTACTACATTTATAACATTTAACAGAAAAATAACCTACATTTATAACATACGTGGATTGATATCCTTAAAGAAGGTAATATATTCAATAAAAATAGTTTAATCAAAGCATAAATCAAGTCGAACATATTTTCGTTTTAATGAGCACAAAATGGTAAATTTACCTATTTTTGTTTTTGTTAATTTATTTGGTTTGTGCGTACTATAGATATTTGTGTCAATAACATTAAAATTGTACTCTGAATTTAGGATATATTAATTATCTTTCCTTAAGTATGCATCCCCACTACAAAAAGTAAAATACGAAAATTAGTTATAAATTTCATTGGTAAATTATTCGTAGCTAATAAAATTTTGTGGCGAATTGTTAATAAATAGAATAAATAATGCATTTTATTATTTAACTATAGAATTTATTCATCACTAATTTCAAATATATAGTAGTGTTCATTACTTTTATATATATATATCGTTCTTCTCTATTAATGAAGTCTTGCGAACCAGATAATTTAGTTCTAAAAAACAGGATAATGATAAGGTCCCAAAGTAGTGTCTATTGAACAATCAAATCAAAATTATTCAACTAAGTGGTAAAGGCCTAGCGTAGTGCGCAAACAACACGCTTGATAATTTTATGCATAGGGTGTAATTAAATAGTATAATAAAAATAATTGTACTATTAATGGTTTAGATTAGAGGAAACATTAGCCAATATTTTAATGTTAGAATTGAACTTAAAAGAGGAAACGTGTGTCTCAGTAATGAGACAATTTTTGGTGGGTTTAGCTTTGGTGGCTTTTTCTTCCTTTTGTGCATTTAGGTTCAAATAATCTATTTATTCATAAGGCTAATAATTCCTTAAAAAAAAGGGTAAAGGGAAAAAATCATCCCTAAAGATGCACGTGAGAAGGATATATATGTTTCTGCCAATTAACGGTTGTGTAATTCATTAATAATTTGATCGTTTGTCTCATGCTGGAATAATGGTTACACATTAATTAAAGGCCATATTATCTTAAGTTGCTTATCCTAACAATTATTAGTAAGTTGTGTAGGCATAGGATTCTCGGATAAAAGAAAATGAATATTTCAGAAATAGCAAAGATAATAGATATAATAAGGCTTTATATATATAGTTTTTGTAATTGCGTTCAGTAACTATAATTTTGTTTGCTATGGAGGTTGTGATTTGTATATTTCGCTTGTCCATTTGTATATTTCGCTTGTCAATATACAAACAAAAATGAAAAAGGAAAATCAAATTAGAAAATATTTGAAAGTGAATATGAAAAAATAGAGTATAATTTATAAATTTGCCACAAAATAAGTAGTTTATTACCGGCCCGACTCGGTAATAGTTTCTAGAAGATAAATTCTTATTCATCTTTCTCAAGAACTTTTGTGCTAGAATTAAGGGTGTTTACAGTTTGGATAAAAATCGAATTAAATTAATTAAATAAATTCACTTTATTTGGGTTTGGTTTGGTTTTATTTTACATTTTTTTTAAATCGGTAGTATTTGATTTGGTTATGATATTGTTCGAAAAGAATCGAAGAAATAACCGAATCGATAAATTATATACATATAAATTATTATTATACATACATGTATTATTTTTACAAATAATTATAAAGATCTTATATATGTTTTTATCAAAATTTATTTCTAATTTCCTTATGAAAACAAAAGTGCTCAATTTATCTTTTGGTTTCATGTATATGAGTGTCTTAATTCTTGGTGAGACTATCTCTTCCTTCTTGGTCAAAGTAGTGAATTTTTAAGCTTTATTCATAGTAAATTCAGTGATAATTTTTTTGAAAAGTGAGTCATTCTAACTATTTTTCGTTTTGAATGAATTGTTATCACTTTTTTACGTTTTGAATTGTTATATTTTGTGTGCATGATTAATAACCGAATCACATCGAACCGAAATCGATAACTACCAAACCGATAAATATAATTACATTTGATTTGATTTTGATAATTTTAAAACCATTTGACTAAGTTCTAGTACTCAAATTCTTATAATCAAAGGCAAAGTAAGCAACAATTTTTTTGAACTCTTTGAGCTCTGTCGCACGTTAGTGTTTACTTCGCCGGAATGGGGAGGGGACGACCACGCAGGGAGACACAGGGAAATCGCGAGGAAGAAATTACTCAGGTTATTGTGAGTAGTTCAAGTACAGGCACATCACAAACTGATAGGAGGAAGATTACAGAACCCCAACTACAAACATGTGAAGGAGTTTCGATCGGAACAAGTAAGGAGAAGGAGACACCGAATAGGGGAAGAGCAATGGCCGGAATTAGCTAAGAAGAATGGAAGTGGAACTGGGAAAACCCAAACTCCGGTAGGAACCTATGGAACAGTAACGCAGGCAAAACCCTCAGTAACAACTCAGAGGAAACTTGAGCTAAATGGGGTAACAACAATGACACCTTGGGCCAATCTATTTGCTACTAATCGACTGGCAACGAAAGGTATGAATCTCAACTATATTTCCCCAGTAATTATTGATGGAGAGAAAGTAGTGAAAATTTTGGAGGAGGATGTGGCTAGAGATAATGAAAAATGGGCTTCTTCAATTGTTGTGTATGTGGTAGGCACTTGATGTTTGACGTAATCAAAGACACAACGTCCAATTCAAGTGTCAACGATCGCGTGTAGTAATATAACCCAACCGAATGAGTTGGGGTCGAGTCCCAAGGGAGTGGTTAGTAATCGAGAATTAAATAGAAAAGTAAAACTTAGTCCTAATCAATCATAGCTATAAACATTAACGAAAACAAACATATTAAATCAAAAAGAAACACGAATGTCAATTATCAATGGGGGGTTTGTATTCAACTAATAAACCAAAAATAGCAAAAAATATAAAGATGTGAGATAGGGAGACGAGATTCTTTGGATGTGATAGGAATATGGGATAAAATAAACAACCGAGTAAATGTTATTGATAGTAAATTGCTGAACATTTGTAACTAAGCTAGACTTTAGTGGGGGTAAATTTTCTCTCGAACACCTTAACCCGAATCAACTCGGTTTCTCTCGAACACCGAGTTGCAGCAATTCAGCACAACCTTCGCCTTAGCCCATTCACTCTCTCGAGCTGAATGTGTGGGAGAAGGTCTAGGGTTCACTCTCTCAAGTTGAATGTGTGGGAAAAGGTCTAGGGTTCACTCTCTCGAGCTGAACCCACGACGACTCAATAACCACAAGCTATCGATTTAGTAGTTTTGGTTTTAAAACCTCTCTCTCGGCAAGCCAAAAACACCAAGATGAAATCGTATTTGCAACTGCAATCCCATTAAGTTCAAACACAACTACTAAACGAAATCACATTTAAACAACAAATAGACTAACAATGAGCAATACCAATAGTAAATTTAATCCATATTCACATAATCACACCCTAAAAATTGAGGTTTTAGTTAGACATGAAAAAGAGATAGAAATCGATACCTAAAAGTGTTTCCATCAAATGGGTATGATAAATAATATCTTTAAACTCGTCTAAGATGAAGATTCTTTGATGCCTACTTCCAATTCCTTGGAGATGAAAACCTTCAAAGCTCAAGAACAATGTCTCCCAAAAACTCTAAGAACTCAAACTGAAATATTCTAAAAATCAGTAATAATTCGCTACAACTTGATACTAAGCTATAGATTTAAATGACTATTTATAGTTTTCAAAAATTTGTGCTGCAAAAGACCACTCAGCGTAGTTAGTCGGGATCGCCGATGCACTCGGCGATCCGCCCTTTGGTCTGGTTCATCGCCTTTCAACTTTTACCTTCAGTATCTTCGCGTTTTGAATCATTGGGTGATATGGTGTTGCTTCGCGGAACTGTTCGGCGTTGCGCCGACTGCTCCCTTTCATCGCCAACTTGATCTTTTCCTTCAAGGCTCAGCACACTGGAACTTTGGGCGAGGTTAAGGCCATTCGGCGACTCGCCTAATGCATTAGGCGATCTTCATGCCTTCATTTCTTCGTTCTTTCAGCCGCCTTGTTCCTTTTTTGCTTGATAGTGTCCATGCTTTGTCTCTCAACTCAAATACCTGAAACTTAAGGATTTACATTAGTTATTGAGACAAAATATGCATTTGAGGACACTAAATCGATCAAAATAAAGCCCTAAATGAGTCCAAATTGTGGACTCATCAACACCCCTAACCTAAACGTTTGCTTGCCCTTAAGTGAAACTCAAGTTCAGCAGTTCAAAAATGATGTCTCAAACAGTGCTACACAAGACTCAATCATGAATGTACACACAAGACTCAACTTACTCATGCAAGGATCAATTTTGTACTCAAAGACTCAAGTTGTGACACACCATTATCAAAGAATCTCAAGCTCACTATACTTGCTGCAAATGCAATTTCAAGCTCAACAAAGGTATTTAAATGCCCTCACACAAAGAATGATTCCATATTTACACACAATTATTCAATCATTTAAAGCTCTGGAATCAAGATCAACATTCACACTCACAAAGATAAACACAATGCATGA
Source organism: Solanum tacnaense (assembly GCA_029582525.1). Taxonomy (NCBI): domain Eukaryota; kingdom Viridiplantae; phylum Streptophyta; class Magnoliopsida; order Solanales; family Solanaceae; genus Solanum; species Solanum tacnaense. The sequence continues at coordinate 14,265 of JAJOOD010000886.1, read as the reverse complement.
TTTCACCCATAGGTTTGCCCTTATTTTCCATTGACTTTTGCTTCAGCTCATTCAAGATCAAAAAGGTCTTTTCAAGGCTTGTAATAGGGCTGAGTGTAATGGTATGGTCATTTAGGCTTATAGGCTGAAAATCCTCATGAAATGTGATGTGAACAACACCTTCTTTCCTTTTCTTTATCAATTTCATTTAAGCTCAAAAGTCACCTCTTATTCATCTTCCATGAGCCATTGGAAACCCCATTTTCTTTGTATTTCCACAACTTTATTTCACAACTTTTTCTTTCTTTTTCTTTTTCAATCTATCTCCTTTTATATATATATATATATATGGAGGGGTTCCATTTTTCTCAAAACATGGGCATAAGGGACTTCTTTGCACTTACTTGATTTGCCTTCTCTTTTCACCACAACCCCAACTTAGGCTTTTGGCCTAAGTTGGCTACAAACAAACCACAGATCATGAGGATTATGGTAATGGGTTAATAAAAGGTAGCAATATTATCAAGTTTCTTCCAAGAAAAAGTTTGGGCTCAAAGGGTGCTCAAAAGAGTTTCACACACTCACAAGGTAAGCCGCAAAAGAGGTATACTTTCAAATTAGTTCACACTCTTTAAAGTTGCCTCTGATCATCTCAAGAAATTGCATTACTTAGTCAACCGGACCAACGGGGCTAATTCTAGATGTCATCATGCATGGTTCACAGTAAGCTTATCACACAAGGCATTGACACCAAAGTCAAACAAGACTCCACACTTTTGCTAGTGTGCAATGTTCATCACAAGAGACTCGATTCGATAATTGGCTAGTCACAACGAGATGCAAAGAGTTCACATATTGTGTATGCAACTTCAATTAGCCTTGTTGTAGCCGCGCATTTATTTATGTTCGATTATGAGCACTATTCGAGTCATCGATATTGATCAAAATCGGTACTCAAATTTGCAAGAGAACAGCCACATTCAACACATACAAGAGGTGGCAAAAAAATTTCGGAAGGGTCAAATTTTTTTTACAACTAAAAGCAAGGAGCCACAAGCTCAAACCTTCCGCAAAAAGTAATGTATAACACGAATTTAGCTCAAAGCCTAATATATAAACAAAACGGAGTCACAAAATATAGGCTTCACCCCACTACAAATAAAAACATTTGTCCTCAAATGCAAATAAAAAAAACATCCACAAGTCGAAATAAAGTAAGGCAGAGATGGAGGTAAAGAGAGGGTCCTGTCTACATAGTTGCTCCATCCGTTTGGGCATCAGTGCTCGATGTATCACTCTGAATCTGAGCATCAGTGCTCGGGGTCACTTCAGGAGGAACGATAGTGCCAGATCCACTAGGGGCGGTCACATGCGAGTCCTCAAGAAAGACATGCACAGCTGCAAAGAATCCCCGACCCATGAAGGAACATTAGGATCTCTGATAGTGGTCTTCCTGTCAGATGTGGACCTCTTGCCCTTGCCTTTCCCACCCTTTGTGGGAAATTTCGTAGGTTTGCCTCTGGATATAGCTGCATCCTCATTTATCGTAATCCCCTTAGTCTTTTCTTGGGCTGGTAGTATTCTTTCAGTTGCTTTTGATCTAGTCATGTCTGCAAAACCTCGAGGAGAAGTTAGGAAATATCCAAACAAAAGCACAGAGAATTAGGCGCAGACAGACTCGCCGAAATAGTTTGTAGGTCGCCAAATCGCTTTGGCGAACTGGGTTAGCCCACCGAAAGTTACAGTGTAAATAGGGTTCAGGGGTGCAGACAAGGGCGATTAAGAAAACTTTCGACCAGTTCCTTCGGCGACCTCAGGCTTCTCAACGAAAATTACAAAACCAATCATCAAATAAAGCATGAAATTAAAGGTGAGATGGGGACATTAGGCGACCGCCGAGTGGTTCAGCGAGCTCGACCCAACTCGCCAAATAACCCAATGTGCCTATTTTTAACCCAACTTCTTGACTTCAACCCCGCAATCTCCGAAAACAAAATCAAAGCATGCACTAGTTAAATTAAGCTCAGACCCATAACACCCAAACATAAACCCACGAAATTACTTCATTTTAAGCACAAGACTACGGTATTGCGACAATTAAAACATTACGGGCAAGATTATCAAATTAAATCAGGCATTAAAACATACTAATTCTATCAGAAAGGCCCAGCGCACGACAACACGATAAGATCATTGCAACTAAGTACAATTGCGATAAAATAATCTCGGAGTTCAGAAAACCAACCTTTGATGTCGATTAATGAAAATTGAAATGCTAGGCAGCAAAGTAATCCACAATCCGAGCACCAATCAACAACTAAAATACTTTTAAAATGCAAGAAATATAGAAACTAGAGTGCGGTGTGAGTTTGGGAAGATAAAAAGTGAGGGAAAGTGAATGAGTTTGAGCCTTTTAAACCTTTAGCATGGAAAACCGTCCATTTTACGCCAATTCGGCGACATTAGTCGTGCTTGCCGAGCCACTCGGCGACACGCTGAGTGGTCATTCACCTAACCGAACATTACAGGACCTCCAGTTATTGTGGGAGTCCAACGATGGTCTCCGTCGGGATCGCCGACATGATCGGCGATTCGTCAATAATTTCCTGAGCTCGCCGAGGTTTACAAACTCCAATGTAAAATTGTCTTGAGTCTGACGGCGGTTTGGGTCGGGGCCACCGACCTCTTCGGCGATTCGCTGAATGGACCTGATGCTCACCAATCTGCACTTTTCAAAAACTTTCCACACTTCCCTCTACACAATCAACACACCATTATTTTATCAAAATAAAATAAAGCAATAAGGGGTCTTGGGTTGCCTCCCAAACAGTGTCGTCCACCTTCAAACCTCATTTTTGGGGTTAGCCTTAGTATTACTAGACAAACCCCCATGCTGTCTCGGGTTGAGATGAGACGATATATGACCTATTTAGGTCTCCAATTGCTTGATCGACACTGAATGAGAGGTGTCGGTCTGGCTAAGGGTAGACACATCTTCTTTCATTTCCTTTAAAATCTTGTCTAGCCCTTCAACTTTGTTGAGGATACGAGAAAGCATATCCTCAGACCGACCACCTTCCGAATCTTTTGGCTTTTGGCGCTCGTGGGGAGGCACATACCTATCATTCTCCCCATCATTCCAATTCGAATTACGGTCCCTCCATTCACAATCTCGATCTTTCCAACCTTCATCCCTAGCCCAACCTTGGTTACCACCCTACCTCAGGTAGTATGAATGATAGCCATCGCCTTGGTTGGCTAGGAAATTTACCTCTTCATTATACAAGGCTTCAAACTTGGACGCATCCGGATTAGCACACCCGACACCCACGACATTGACACTTCGAGCACCAGCTCGCATGATATTTTTAGACAAAATATCAAGTTGTGTCATGATCTTGGCCATGTTTTGGTCCTTCTCCATTTGTTCCTTAGTTAACTTGAACGTGAGAGGGGAGACCTGGTCTTCACGGGTATACCACGCCCTGTTTATGGTAGTCATGCCATCCAAGAGCTTAGATGCTATCACATAAGGTTTTTGTATCGTACCTCCCGGAGAGAGTTGGTTAGCAACACCGTTATTTACCAAATCTAGACTCCGGTAAAAATACTGCAGCAACACGTTATCAAGCAAGCCATGGGTTGGGCATTGAAGCACTAACATTTTGAATCGCAGCCAAGTTTCATGAATAGGCTCGCCTTCTAGACGCGTGAAGCTCTGAATGTTGTCCCAAAGAGTCATCATCTTCGAGGGAGGGAAAAATCGCACTTGAAATGCGGTGACCAACTCCTCCCACGAACTGATTTATTCACGTGGCAATTCAGCCAGCCACTTGCACCCCTCACCCATCAACGAGAACGGGAACAACTTCAATCAGACCGATTCTTGGGAGATATTCTTGAAGGAGAATGGTCCGCATACATCCACGAAGTTTCTAATGTGTTCATGGGGATCCTCATGAGCCAAACCACTAAAAAGCCCCTTTAGTTGCAAGAGTTGCAACATAGTACTCGTGATGTGGACCACCGCATTCCCTTAGGACGGAGGACAGCGAATGACACCATACCGCCCATGAGATGGGGGTCATTAGAATGAGGCTCGTTGACATCGTTGAGATTTCTGATGTCGTCTTGATGGCCTATTTGGCTGCCATTGTTGCTGTTCACGCTCATACTTCCTGTTTTCAACACAAACAAGTAAAACAAAGCTAAAAATTAAGTAAGTAGAACTACAACTAACAAGAAAAAATTTCAACTTAACTGAAATTTCTCAATTAACACCACTCCCCAGCAGCGGCTATTTTGATGTTTGACGTAATCAAAGACACAACTTCCAATTCAAGTGTCAACGATTGCGTGTAGTAATATAACCCAACCGAATGGGTTGGGATCGAGTCCAAAGGGAGCGGTTAGTAATCGAGAATTAAATAGAAAAGTAAAACTTAGTTCTAATCAATCATAGCTATAACATTCAGAAAACAAACATATTAAATCAAAAAGTGACACGAATGTCAATTATCAATGGGGGGTTTGTATTCAAATAATAAACCAAAAATAGCAAAAAATATAAAGATGCGAGATAGGAAGACGGGATTCTTGGGATGTGATAGAAATATGGGATAAAATAAACAACCGGGTAAATGCTATTGATAGTAAATTGCTGAACATTTGTAACTAAGCTAGACTTTAGTGGGGGGTAAATTTTCTCTCGAACAACTTACCCCGAATCAACTCGGTTTCTCTCAAACACCGAGTTACAACAATTAAGCACAACCTTCGCCTTAGCCCATTCACTCTCTCAAGCTGAATGTGTGGGAGAAGGTCTAGGGTTCACTCTCTCGAGCTGACCCACGACGACCCAATAACCATAGGCTATCGATTTAGTATTTTTGGTTTTAAAACATCTCTCTCGAGCAAGCCAAAAACACTAAGATAAAATCTTATTTGCAACTACGATCCCATTGAGTTCAAACACAACTACTAAACTAAATCACATTTAAATAGTAAATAGACTAACAATGAGCAATACCCAACAGTAAATTTAAACCATATTCACATAATCACACCCCAAGAATTAGGGTTTTAGCTAGACATGAAAAAGAGATAGAAATCGATACCTAAACGTGTTTCCATCAAATGGGTATGATAAATAATGTCTTTAAACACGTCTAAGATGAAGATTCTTTGATGCGAGGTTAAGGCCATTCGGCGACTCGCCTAATGCATTAGGCGATCCTCATGCCTTCATTTCTTCATTTTTTCAGCCGCCTTGTTCCTTGTTTGCTTGATAGCGTCCATGCTTTGTCTCTCAACTCAAATACCTGAAACTTAAGGATTTACATCAGTTATTGAGACAAAATATGCATTTGAGGACACTAAATCGATCAAAATAAAGCCCTAAATGAGTCCAAATTGTGGGCTCATCAGCACTGCACCATCTATAGGAGCTATGGAGAGATTCATACTTGAACATGGTACTTTCACTATCAAACCTGTAATATTATACTATAAGGATGAATATTTTGTGGTGAGATTTGCGAATGAGGAAGAGAGGGATATGGTACTATGTTCAGGGCCTCATTATCTAATTCGAAGGCCAATTATAATGAAACCATGGGTGCCTGAATTTAATTTCAAGGAGGAGATACTGATCACTATTCCATTGTGGGTTAAACTTCCAAACCTTCCCCTTAACTGTTGGAATGCAGTGGTACTGAGTAAAATTGAAAGTAGCCTGGGGAAGTCACTATATGCAGAATGTACATCCCAAGTGAATAGAATTTCATTTGCAAGAATACTAGTTGAAATGGATATCACAAGACCCTTGCGTAAAGTGATTAAGATGCATGATCCTAAGGGGAAAGTCTTAGAACAACAAGTATGGTTTGAATGGAAGCCTATATTCTGGTAGAAGTGTCTCCAAGTAGGAAACTCATGCGTGGAAAAGTGATGAGTCCACAATTGGACACATTTTGGGCTATATTTTGATAGAATTAGTGTCCTCAAATGCATATTTTGTCTCAATATCTGATGTAAATCCTTAAGTTTCAGGTATTAGGAGTTTGAGGCAAATCATGGACTCTACTTGGCAAGAAGGAACAAGGCAGATGAAAAGAACGAAGAAATGAGGGCCTGAAGTTCGCCGAGCCCAGTTGGCGAGTCACTGATCGGCCTGGAGATCGCCTTTTATTCCAGTGTGCTGAGCCCTGAAGGGAAAGATCAAGTTGGCGATGAAATGGAGCAGTCGGCGTGTCGCCGAGCAGTTTCGTGAAGCTGTACTATATCGCCCAATAATTCAGAATGCGAAAATGCTGATGGAAAGAGCTGAAAGGCGATGAAGCAGACCAAAGGGCGGATCGCCGAGTGCATCAGCGATCCCGACTAACTGCGCCGAGTGATCCTTAGCAACACATTTTTAGACAACTATAAATACTAGTTTAAATTTTTATTTTAGAAGGGAATTTCAAATACAACATTTTATCTTTCTAAGTTTCAAGTAGAGAGACCTTGTTCTTAGCTTTTGAAGATTTGAAGACTTCCAATTCCAAGAAATTGGAAGTGGGTGTTGAAGATTCTTCATCTTAGACTCGTTTAAAGTGAAAATAAATCATACCCAGTTGATGTTACTTTGATTTGGTATCATTCTCTTCCTTTTCTTAATGTCTAGCTAAAACCCCAATTCTTGGGGTGTGATTTTGTGAATATGAGTTAAATTTACTGTTGGGTGTTGCTTATTGTTGGTATATTCGTTGTTTAAATGTTATTTCATTTAGTAGTTGTGTTTGAACTTAATGAGATTGTAGTTGCAAATACGATTTCATCTTAGTATTTTTGGCTTGCTCTCGAGAGAGGTTTCAAAACTAAGACTACTAAATTGATAGCCAATGGTTATTGGGTCGTCGTGGATTCAGCTCGAGAGAGTGAATCCTAGGCCCTCTCCCACACTTTCAGCTCGAGAGATTGAATGGACTAAGACGGAGGTTGTGCTTAAAAGCGGCAACTCGGTGTTCGAGAGAAACCGAGTTGATTCGGGGTAAGTTACTCGATAAAGAATTTACCCCTACTAAAGTCTAGCGTAGTTACAAATATTCAGCGATGTACTATCAATAGCATTTACTCGATAGTGTATTTTATCCCATATTCCTATCACATCCCAAGAATCCCGTCTCCTTATCTCATTTCCTTATATTTTTGTAATTTTTGTTGATTAGTTAATACAAACCCCCTTTGATAATTGACGCTTGCGTCACCCCTTAGATTTAATATGTTTTTATTCGTTAATATTTACGGCTATGATTGATTACAACTTGATTTTATTTTTCTATTAATTCTCAAAACCACTCCCTGTGGAAATGATCCCAACCCTTGGTTGGGTTATATCACTACACGCGATCGTTGGCACTTGAACCGAAGTAGTGTCCTGATACGTGAAGTCAAAAATCCAGATGCACAGATACAGAAAAAATGATTGAATCAAGGTAAGAAAAAAGAATGGGTTCCTGTTACTGATAGAGGGAAAGAGCAGAACAATGATATAGGGCAGGATACAGTACAAATGCAGGAAGTTATGGAGCATCAACAAAGGGATGAAGTGCAAGAACGGGGAGGGGGGGTGACAAACTGTAAGACACAAGAGTAACACAAAAAGAGACAAACAGGTTGCTAATACTAAAGATACTGGGAACATATCTACAATAAAGGCCAACATAGTGGAGAAACAGGTGGGGGAAGTAGAAAGGTACCAAAAAAACGCCCAATATCTCTATGATAGTAACATGGAATGTGAGAGGCTTCAATCAAGCGGTTAAACACAAAGAGTTGAGGCTGTTTCTTAAAAGGAATAAGGTTAAACTTATAGCAATTTATGAGCATAGAGTTAGAGCTGATAAATCAAGTTTTATTATCAAAAAGAACTTGGCAAGATGGAACTGGTGCACAAATGATAGTAATAATGTGAGAGGGAGGATATAGGCGATATGAAATCCTAATGAAGTCAATTTTACTAAAAAAGAAGGATGCAGACCAATATATTCATGGGCTGGTGATGATCAAATACAATAATATTCAGTTTCAGTTCACTACAGTTTATGGTCTCCACACAATAACTACTAGACTACCTTTGTGGACAACAATTAAACAACTAAATAATAATATAAATGAACCTTGATTGATTATGGGGGACTTTAACTCTATTTTTTCACATGAGGATGGAGCAGTTGGGAGTCAAGTACAAGATATAGAGACAAGAGATTTTAGGAAGTGCCTAATGGATTGTAATCTGGCATAATTGCATATAGGAGGAAGGGAATACACCTGGACAAATAGACATGTGTATAGTAGAATAGACGAAGCAATAGGCAATACTACATGGATGGGTATAATGCCAACACAAGTCATGGCCATGGAGCCACTATTTTTAGATCATTCACCATTGGGGTTGATAGTAGAGGATCAAAGGGATACACAAAAAATACCATTCAGATTCTACAACTGTATAGGAAAACACAAAAAATTCAAGGAAGGGGTACATGTAGGCTGGCAGATAAAAGGAGGTGGTCTGAAGGGAATCTGGAAGAACCTGAAATTGATAAGGACAGAAATGCAGAAACTGAACACAAATGAGTTTATGGGTGTTGCTGATAGAGTGCAAAGAATTAAGAGGGAGCTTATACACATGCAGACTAACATGAGGGTAGTTACATAACATCAAAACATGATAGAATAGGAAAAGCTACTGAGAACAGAATTGATAAAATAGAGTCAGATAGAGGAGAGCATATACAAGCAGAAGTCCAAGAGTGCAATGGCTCAAGTTAGAAGATGCTAACACTGCTTATTTTTTTGCTAGTATGAATAACAGGAAGGCGCATAATCTAATCACCATACTAACAAAAGAGGATATCACAATCATTAGAAGAATGAATGAAATAAAGCAGAAAGTTGTGGGATTCTACCAAAAGCTATTAGGGCAGAACACCAGGCACATGCCAACTGCACAACCAGAGGTATTCAAAGTTAGATCCAGACTCAACAAGATGCAACAGCTTAAACATATTCAAACTTTCACTGAAGATGATGTCAAGGCAGCATTGGGGACTCTAAAGCACTAGGAGAGGATGGATTTAATGCTTAATTCTTCAAAAAGCTTGGCCAGACATAGGGGAGGAGGTAACTGCAACTATCCTAAATTTTTTCCAAACAAATGAAATATATGGTCTTGTGAACAAGATTGTTGTCACTCTTATTCCTAAAACACAACACCCTACCTCAATTAAAGAATATAGGCCTATATCTTGATGCACTGTATAAAATCATTTTAAAAATGCTCACACAAAGACTTCACATTGTAATGGAATATCTAGTGGATCCAAGTCAGGCTGCTTTTGTACCTGGTTGAATGCTACATGATAATGTGATAATGAGTCATGAATTGGTTAAAGGGTATGGAAGGAAAGGAATTTCTCCAAGATGCATGTTTAATATTGACATGCAGAAGGCATATGATTCCTTGGAATGACACTTTCTGGAGGATGAGGTTTTAGTAGGAATGCAGGTTCCACAAAAGTTTGTAGGCTAGGTAATGAATTGTGTAATGACAGTATCATATTCAATTATGATAAATGGTTGTCTTAGTCCAACATTCCAAGCAAAGAGAGGGGCGAGACAAGGTGATGCCCTATCACCATATCTTTTTGTTCTTGCTATGGATTATCTCACCAGGTTGCTGAACTCTGAAATCCAAACCAACATTCAAATACCATCCTAGATGCCACAAACAACACATTATACAATTAAGCTTTGTTGATGATCTCTTGTTGTTTAGTAGAGGAGATATTGATTTCACTACCTTATTGTATGAATGTTTCAAACAATTTTAAAAGGTGTCTGGACTGATAGCTAATCAGGATAAGAGTTGTGTGTAATTTGGTGGAGTGTTAGAGGAAATACAATAAAAGATATTGTAGCATACATGTTTTAGTAAAGAAGATCTTCCATTCACATACCTTAGGATGCCTCTGAATTCCAAGAAGTTATCAATAAGCCAATGCCAGCCTCTCAAAGACAAAATAATGGGCAAAATCAGTACATGGACAGTTAAATTCCTATCCTATACAGGAAGGCTCCAGTTGGTGAATAATGTCCTCTTAGCCATGCAAAGATTTTGGTCACAGATATTCCTAATGCCTAATAAAGTTTTACAAAAAATAGAATCCATGTGCAAGAGGTTTCTATGAAATGGTTAAAAACAAGGTAAAAGGAAAGCACTCATAGCATGGGAAACACTGTGTTTGCCAAAGGCTGTTGGAGGGCTTAATATCACAGACATGTATGTATGGAAAAAAGCAGCTATTTTAAAACATTTGTGGAACCTATGCAAGAAGAAAGATAAACTATGGATTGTATGGGTTCATACCTTTTATCTAAAGGGTAGGAAACCATGGGAAGTGAAAATCAAGCAAAGATCATGGATTGTGAAGACAATTTTGAAAGCAGGCCAATGGCTAGCAGAGAGGGGCTTGCAAATAACTGAGATCATGGAGGAAACAGAATTCAACATTAAGAAACTGTATCAGGAACTAAAGGGGGAGTACAACAAGGTATCTTGGAGAAGATTGACCTGCAACAATCTTGATAGTCCTAAATGGGTTTTTGTACTATATGTGGCTATACATAGAAGGCTGTACACCAAGGATACACTAAGTAACTAGGGAATAATTGAAGATGATGTATGTTCATTATGCAAGGCATAAGTTGAAACACATCAGCATTTGTTTTTCTCCTGCAACTTCTCAAAAGAAATATATGGCAAAAGATGCTCAACTTGCTACTCATTTCAAGGGGTTGTGAAGGATGGAATGAAGAACTAGAATGGGTCACAGGGCATGCTACAAGAAAATCTGTAATGGCAGATGCTTATAGAATGACACTGGCAGCAACAATATACCATATATGGCAGGAGAGGAATCTCAGAATTTTCCAACAAAAGAAAGGACCACAGGCATGACTAGTAGATTAATTACACAAGAGATTCATCAAAGAGCTAGCATGATACCTAGACTAACAAGATATATGCAGAACCTTAATTTTTATCCCTAGCCTAGTTTACAAAAAGTTTGATTGAGTTTTAATAGGACTCTGAGAGTGGAACATGTCCATATCCATGTAACGACCTTTTTTCGTCGTTATAGCAAAGCCAATGGGAAAATTTTTTGAGCCGAAAAACTTTTTCATAGTAATTTGGAATTTTCCAACCTAGTTCAGATTTGGACGAAATTGGAGTCATTAAAGTCTAGAGAAATCTGGTAACAATTGGGTGATCTAATTATGAATTTTATCACATGAATAGATAGCTAAGACGTTAAGGAACCCGTACAACTTTACAGAATTGAATTCGGGCGAGTAGAACTCCCGAATTTGATCTTAGCGTGAACATATATTTTTTGAGTGTCATGGGATGAAGGTGTGTTGTGAAATGGGAGTTTGGAATTCTTAAATCGACTCACTGGTTCCGTGCAAGCCACCAACGTGGGATTATTCCCGCCAGGGTGGGGCTACTGTAGCAAAGTGGGTACCGCTATAGCGGGATAGTCGCGATTTAAGTCGGAAATAAACCCCAAAACGTCTTTATTCTGCACTTTTCGACTTTGGGAGCTTGGAGACGACCCCAGGTGTTTTCTTAACGGGTTTTCACCTTTCTTGAGGCTAAAGGTAAGGTTTTAACTCCCCGAATCCATTTTTTGATCCGTTGAACGTAATCTAATGGGTAATTATCAATGAGAGAGAGTTTTGATATGGAAATTATGGTGGAAAAATCCCTAATCTTGGTATGGGGGTCATGGGTTTGACCCAGGGTTGATAAAATTGTTGGTAATTTGGGTAATTAGTTATTGATTATTGATTCTCGTATTATATTAATTATTTGTAGACCAAGAACAAGCGGAACGAATCCGAAAAGGGAAGAATCAAGTTTCTTAGGGAATTCGAGCTTGTTTCGAGGTAGGTGATGATTGTGATTTCATGATTGTGTGATATATGTTTGTCTTGCTTCATTATGATGCATGCATGTATGCGAATGTTGCGTTATTGATCACACTAGTTGTAAATGAGATAGATCGGGTACCACGTTCTGGTATGCTAACAGTTTGGGTTTGGGTTCCATGAGAGGACCATTGACTTGTTGTAACTGTGTAACTTGAGAAATGTGAAATTGTACCTTGTTCGTAAATGTTGTTGAAATTTTATAGGTTCAGTGTACGCATGTGATTATTATGTTGTAATGGCTTATGAATGTTGCACTTAGTGGGATAACTGCGTGATCCTACCAGTACACTGTGGTTGTGTACTGATACTGCACTTGCTCTTTCTTTGTTGAGTACAGGGCATCTTCAGGCGGCTATTGACAGACCTCGCTTAGAAGATCAGTGATCGTCGTTTGAATTCAAGGGTGAGCCAGTTCTTCCGGGCTGCCATGAGTTCTCTTTCTGTCTATGTCCACATTTCGGACTCAGACTAGTTCTTTAGTTAGTCTTATGTTTAGTTTGGGGTTGTATCCCTTCTTGTTAAGACTTATGGTTGAACTTTAGATGTTTTGGTACATTGACTTTCAGGTTCTAGGCGTTATTTTCCGCATTTGTTTAGTTGTGAGACTATTGTTTTGGAGTTTATGGGAACTCCCTATTCCTTTCCTTAGCATTTAACTTACTTCCGTAACTTAAATGCCTTAGTATTTTGGTTGAGTTGTTAGTTTGGATTGTAATAATGGTTCTCCCACCGGAGGGTTAGTGTGAGTGTCACTCACGACGGTCTGGGTCGTGACAATCCAGAGTGCTAATCTTGTACAAATTGACATATTTGGTAATAAAGTTTATAGTTACCAAAAATTTTAAAACCATTTAAATTGATTTGGTTTTGATTTTGAACAATTACCGATTCAAACCTATCCGAAAACGCCCCTAGCTAGAATTAATGATTGAATTATTGACTTGAGTGTTAATTACTGTTTCTATAATTAATTAATGTCACAAACAGTAGTAATATGGTCATGTCAGGGGCGGCTCTTGCTAGTGAAATTTAAGGCATCAAATTTTGTCAATAATGAACTGTGTAAATATTTTCCATAGAAAAATTAATCATTTATAATAAAAAAGTATATTAAAATATATGTATTATTTTATTATTCTTCTTAACCTTATTTATATAAAAGAAATTTAAAAAAACATTATTTACCTTTCTATATTCTCTACTCTAACACTCACATTATTTATTACTTTTGCACTCTTTTTTCAAATTTTTGAAAAGTTAAGAGTAATATTCTATTAAAAATATGAATTAATAGTCGAAAACGAAAAGGGTAGAAAAAAGTACATTAGCAATAGAATAAAATTAATTATAAATTATTGAAACTATAAATATGTCTAACTTGGTGCTAGTTTAATTGGTCCGCATTAGTCGATATTCCATTTTTTTCATGTATTTTTTCGATATCTATATGGCTAAAACCGATCAAATTGTGAGAAAAAGACTAGCACTTTTCTATGCAATTTCCATTTTGTCTTATACTGGTACAAGATTTAAATTTACTGCTTAATAGATTTTTAATGAAAAAAAGAGAGATTTGAGAAAATTTCAAAAATATTTATGATGTGAAACATCATAAGCCTCTTTAGCTAGAGTTTGCCTATTTACGTAGTGTAGCTATACTTTTAATGGCTAAACTGACTCACGTTTGTATAATTCAAATTTTTTTAATTGATTATACAAATTGTTTATTAAGTTATATCTAGTTAGAATTCCTTACCTAATATGACTCTTCTTCTTTTTGAGGAAAAACAAAACATGGCTCATTGTATATAACAATTGTCTATGTATATAATTGAATTGAGTTTTTAAGAAAAATCTATATTTGAAGTGTATTAGTTTGTATAAACAGTATGATATGTAGTAATTTGTATATGTTTATGAATAAATTGTATAATATAGGTTTTGTATAAATCAAATAGGTTGTTACGTATATCATATTTGTATTTGTATTTGAAGTATATAAAGTATGTGTCTTAAAATTATGAAATATATACAAATAAAGCATATTTAAACCAAATAAATATACATATACAAAATACCTAATATATTTAGTTGTATTACTATATTTTACTATATATATATATCATCATACTTTAGAAGTGGTGGTTCCTCAACTACCACCAAACCAATCAAAAATTGCCATGTGGAACTAATTAATATTTCTTTCTTTTATATAATACTAAAGTATGATTTTCTATTTCTACT
>JAJOOD010000885.1:0-37091 GCA_029582525.1 Solanum tacnaense | reverse complement strand
GTAAGGGGAATTCTAAAACATAAACATAAGCTTGAAACTTGATAAAAAGGAAACATACTTACCTCTTCTCAAACTTACTCAACTCAAGGAATACTCAATGATACTCAAAACTACTCAAACTTACTCAACTCAGAAGTACTCAAGGATAAGATACTCAACTTCCAAGGTATGATACTCGACTTGAAATACTCAACCCATGAATACTTAACTGAACTCATTTCATTATAAAGCAATTTAAAATAAGTGCAATATAAAGAAACAAACTGTTTAAAAACATGTTGTAAACTCTGTGTGTATGCAAGGATACAACATAACTCTGAAATGTATGTAAAAATACAATAAACTGATGTATATAAAAATACAATAACTTATGTGAGAGTTTCTCTAACTGACAACCATCACATAAGAGCTATAGTGATGATACATCGATCTACCTCACGCTGCCAGCGCATCCTATACCCGGCCAAAGGTATAGGACCTGAACTATTAAGTGGATCCACTAGTCTATTGTGAAAATGGTTCATCTAAAAAGTATGACCCTTTTCTACCCATGGTGGCTACATAGTTTATGGGGGCTATGAGTTGTATGAACTCTCCCTCATATCGGTGCTCAATACTACTCACAAAATATACTAGCTCTCTATGTTTTAAAAACATACTTCTTCTGTGATTTGAGATTAGTGCTCAAAAACTTAGCTCAAAGGCTATCTTGGAAATCTCAGTTTCCTCTCTTGCTTTAATGTGAAAGCATTTACTCTTTAACTGAAAACTAGCCCAAAGGCTCTTTACTGAAAAACTAGCTCAAAGGCTCTTTACTGAAACACTAGCTCAAAGGCTCTTTTGAAAAATCTCAATTTTCCGTTCTTATTTAAATGTGATAACATTTTAAACTCTTTTGGGAATTCAAAGTCCTCGTATACTTTTGAAGAAAAGAACATCAACTTTAGTCTTTACTAAACTCAAAACTTAAGTCTTAAAACAAAGTTAAAACGTTTAAAAAAGACTTCTTAAAATATGGTTCATACCGAATTATGGACATGAACGACTCAATGGAAGGTTTTCAATAACCATATATAGAACTCAAATACTTGGAACTCAAGAACTTCAATGATACTACTCGAAGGGCTTTAATTTTCTATCTTGTATCTCACCTAACTCATCTTGTACTAGGAGTTATGGTTGTTTGAAGTTGACCCAAAACTTAAGAAAACTTAAGAATGACTTGAATGCTTTTCTCTTTAGTTTTTCTTGGAACTCAAGGTTCTACATCTAGTGACCTTAATACTCATGAAATTTTAAATTCCTTGCAAAAATCTCACTCATTACGAAGAACGGTTCGAGTCGTAGCTCAAAATATTTCTGGGGTGTTACACACGACTCCTCAAAAACTGTTACTAATAACTCACAAAATTGGAGTCCAACGAAAGCAATAAAGTCTTACTCAAGAGCTGACGAGCGCATAAAGTGATCTCAACAGATTCTTGTTGAGGATCCTAAGAACATGTATCTACATCATTAAAATATGCAGGTCAAATGACATCACTACATTGAATGTACGAGTATGTAGTATGTAAAACCTAGCTAATTGAAAGAACTAGAAAAAGCTAGAATTAGAAAGAGTCATTTTTGGAAAGAAGAAAAAATATGGAAAATTGGTTAAGTTTGAGTTTTAGTTCATTTTCAAATGACTATCACTCCTAGCTCAGGATTCTTTAGGTGTGCTTCCAGATACCGTAGGAAACATCTTGGAATTATCTTTCCAACGCCGCCAAGTTTGCACGATTTCGAGTTCGTATGAGTGAGATATGCCGATTTGAAGTTGGGCTGTTCAAATAAGGAAAGTCTAATTAGGATTTTCGAAGGGTAGTTTGGTATTTTCCTTACCCAATTATTTTATTTCATTTTTAGGAGTTTAATTGGGGTCTAATCAGAATTGGATCAGTTGAAACAATTGGAAATTCACGCTAGGGCTTGGAGAAAAGAGAAAAGAGGAGAAAGGAGAAGAAAAGACAAGATTCATCAAGATCGTGCTATTTTGGTTGTGGATTTTGCCAATGATTCAATCCTACGAGGTATGTGAGATCACATAGCGTTAAGTTAGTTCACCCACGCACAAATAATGATTCAATCCAGTGAATTTGTGTAGTTTTGAAAGCAAATAATATGAGTTCTTGATGATAATTCGTTTGAAAACTTGTGGGTTCTTGTTGTTGATGTTTCTTCAATTTGATTCATGCATTTAGGTGTGATTTCGAGTAGAATATTATGTATTGTGAGCATATAGTCGATTCTAAGTGTTTGGGGGGAAAGAAACAAGTGAAATTAGAGGGTTTAGAGTTGAAAAATAAAGAAGAAATTTCGTCAAAAATCTGAGGAAGGGGCTGGGGAACTGCCCCTCTCAGCGCGCCTCAAATCAGTTCCTGAAAGTTGACCTTTTGGGCGCCACGCCAGCCAGAGCGCCCCAAGTCAGTCTCTGAAATTTCAGGGCTAGTGCCCCACGCCTCTCGGGGCGCCAGGGACGCCAATTCTCCCACCTTTTCTCACTTCTTTTCGTACTAGTTCCTTAGCAACGTACCTAAGTTTTCTAGTTGATTTCTACACTCTAAGGTACGTATAAACATCATGAAATCATCCATAAACATGAGATCACGAACCTTGAATCCATAATTCAATTCAAGAAAAGTTAAGAGTCAAGTCAAGAGAAGTTCATAGAGCTTTCCAAAAGTCTTTTACAAACATTTTAACTTTGTTTTAAGGCTTGAGTTTTGAGTTGAGTAAGCGTAAGAGTAAATTTCATTTCTTCAATGATTATACGGGAACTAAGTATTCCCAAGAGTTAAAATATTTTCACATTTGAACAAGAGAGGAAACATCGATTTCCACGAAAGCCTTTAAGCTAGTTTTTGAGTACTTTTCTCAAACCAAAGAAAGAGTTTTGTTTTTGAAACATATGAGTTGAGTAAATTGTGGGAGTAGTATTAAGCACCGATATGGGGACGAGTTCATAATAACTCAAGTTTCTATAAATCATGTAGCCATCATGGGTAGAACGGATCATACTTTTTAGATGAATCCTTATTGGTTTTTAGCATAGACCAGTGGATCTACTTAGTTGAGGCATTCTATATGACGGCAAAGTATAGGACAATTCTGGCAGCGTGGGAGAGACGTTGTATCATCACTTAGGCTCATAGTGGTGGTTGTCGGTTAGAGAAACTCCCACAATATTATATTACTTTATTATATAAGTAAACTGAGTTGTTATTGTATCTCTTTAACACATTGAGTTATAGCCTATTGTTTTAAATGCTTTGCATAAACTGCACCATTATTGTTGTTTTTACTTTGCATTGGAGTTGAGTAAAGCCAAGGTAAGTATTCTTTTCAGATTCCTTTCAAGCTTATGTCTTGCTTAGTATTCCCTTCGCATACTCGTACATTCAATGTACTGATTCCATTTGGCATGCATCATTTTATGATGCAGACACAGGTAACCAAGATCAACATCCAGCGCCTCATTGATCCTGTTGAGCACTCAGAGTCAGTTGGTCAACCTCTTTTCTTTCCGGAGGACTCCTTTTACATTGGTTTGGTATTTCAGCTGTTAGGATGATCGAGGGTCTTGTCCCGGCATCCCTCTTTTTTAGAGGCTTAATAGACAAGATGTCATAGTTCTTTAGTCTTGTATTTCAGATGTTTCGCTATAAGACTTGAGTTGCCATCTATGGCTTGTTTGAATGTTTTATCCTAAAATGTTCTGAGTTTAATTTGAGACAGTTGTTTTATAAATGCATTTGATCCTTGTAATAATGCTTAAAGTCTTCCGCTGAGAGTCTAGACAGGCCAAGGGTTCACTTGGGGTCAGAAATGGTTCTCGAGTGCTAGTCCTGCTGAAGGTGTAGGCTCGGGGCGTGACACACTTAGTATCATTGCACAGAGTTCAAAAGTTCTAGGGAGTCTATGAAGTTGTGTTAGTAGAGTCCTAGTTATCGGTGTGAAGCATGCCACATCTATAATTAGGAGGCTGCGACACTTCGGAATGTTATCACTTCTTTAATATTCATTTCCTGCGATAGAGTTAATCTCTATAAAGTTTCCTTCTAACTCGTGCTTGCGTGTGTCTTTCAGTTAATCATGCCTCCATGAAGAGCTTTCAGAGGTTGTCATTCTAGGCGTAACGTTGAGGAGCAAGGGGTACCAAATGCACCTGAAGTGCAGCTCAAAGAGAGGTCAACATTGCTGAATTTTGGGAAGTAATCCGAATGCTGAGTCAAGCAATGACCAACTAGGTTGGGCAACAAAGAGGGGCTCGACAGAAAGAAGCTGATACTTTGATGGTCAGAGAGTTCTTGAGGATGAATCCTCTAAGCTTAGCTGGTTCAAGCACTACTGAGTATCCGAAAAACTTTGTTGAGGAACTGCAAAAGGTATTTGAGGTTATGCACGTTGCTGATGATGAGCGAGTGGAACTAACTGCATATCAACTTAGGAATGAAACTAGGACTTGGTTTGACCAGTGGAAGAATTGTAGAGCTGAGGGTGCACCAATTTTGACTTGGGCTATGTCAGAGGAGGCTTTATTGGGGCATTTATTTCCCCATGAACTGAGAGAATCCAAGGTACGAGAATTCCTTACTTTTAGGTAGGATTCACTAAGTGTTCGTGAGTACAACTTAAAGTTCACCCAACTTTCCTGATATGCTCTGGAGATGGTTGCGGATATGAGGAGTAGGATGAGTTTGTTTGTTGCTGGGCTGTCTCTTCTGTCGAGTAAGGAAGGTAAGGCTGCAATGCTAATAGGTGACATGGATATAGCAAGGTTGATGGTTTATGTGCAATGGGTTGAGGAAGATAAGCTGATGGATAGGGAGGAGTTTAGAAACAAGAAAGCTTAGACATGGAGTGAGTCCAGGCAGAAAAGGAATAATATGAACCGTTTGTCCTTTTAGCTAACGCAAAAGGGACCTGCTCCATCATCTGCTGGTGCACATGCATCCAGAAACAAAGATGAGTATAATGGTAAGAATTTGTAGCACTTCAGAGCTAGACCTACTCAGTCTTAGGGTAGTGTGGCACAAAGAGGTAACTAGGCTCCTGCATGTGCTAAGTGTGGTAGGAACTACCCAGGTAAATATCGCGATGGCTCCATAGGTTCTTTCATCTTTCAAGTGTGGATAAGAGGGTCACTTTATGAAAGAGTGCCCCAAGAACCGGCAAAGTAATGGGAATTAGGGAAATAAGGTCCAATCTTCATCAATTGCTCCACCAGACAGGGCTGCACCTAGAGGAGCTACTTCCGGTAGTGACGGAGGAGAAAACCGCCTTTATGCGATCACTAATCGTCAAGAGCAAGAGAATTCTCCATATGTTGTCACTGGTATGATCAAAGTCTTTACTTTTAATGTTTTTGCTTTGCTAGACCCAGGAGCGAGTTTATATTTTGTGACTCTTTATGTTGCAATGAAATTTAATATTCTTGCTGAGAAGCTTTGTGAACCCTTTTGTGTTTCTACACCGGTTGGGGAGTCTATTCTAGCTGAGCGAGTCTATCGTGATTCTATTATTTCCATAAATCATATGAAAACCATGGCTGATTTAGTTGAGTTAGACATGGTAGATTTTGATGTCATTCTAGGTATGGACTGGCTTCATGCATGATGCCTCCACTGATTGTAGAACTAGAGTTGTTCAGTTCCAAATTCCTATTGAGCCAGTTATAGAGTGGAGTAGCAGTTCAACAGTGCCTAAGGGTTGTTTCATTTTGTACCTTAAGGCGAGAAAGTTAGTTTCCAAGGGATGTGTGTATCACTTAGTCCGAGTTAATGACTC
Organism: Solanum tacnaense; assembly: GCA_029582525.1. Lineage (NCBI taxonomy): Eukaryota > Viridiplantae > Streptophyta > Magnoliopsida > Solanales > Solanaceae > Solanum > Solanum tacnaense. The sequence continues at coordinate 31,262 of JAJOOD010000885.1, read as the reverse complement.
TAGTGTTGAGACACCTCCTATTGAGTCAGTTCCAGTTGTGAGTGACTTTCCAGAAGTCTTTCCTGATGATCTACCCGGAATTCCTCGTGAGAGAGATAGACTTCGGTATAGATATTCTTCCAGATATTCGACCTATATCTATTCCGCCTTATAGAATGGTTCCCGCATAGTTAAAAGAGCTTAAAGAGCAGTTGAAAGATCTCCTTGATAAGGGTTTTATTCGACCAAGTGTCTCACCCTGGGGTGCTCCGGTATTATTTGTGAGAAAGAAAGATGGTTCCCGTAGGATGTGTATAGATTACCATCAGTTGAACAAGGTTACTGTCAAGAATAAGTATCCTCTTCCGAGAATTGATGATTTTTTTTATCAGCTTCAGGTGCTACCTGTTTCTCTAAGATAGACCTCAGATCAGGCTACCATCAGTTAAGAGTAAGGGATTGTGATATTCCAAAGACATCATTCAGGACCCGTTATGGTCATTATGAGTTCCTAGTTATGTCCTTTGGTTTGACCAATGCTTCTGTAGCGTTTATGGACCTTATGAATAGATTATTCAAGCCTTATTTATATATCTTTGTTATCATATTCATTGATCTCATACTAATCTATTCGAGGAATGAGGAAGATCATGCTATTCACCTCAGAGTAGTTCACCAAACTTTAAAGGATAGAGAGTTATATGCCAAGTTCTCTAAGTGTGAGTATTGGCTTCAGTCTGGGGCATTTTTAAGCTACATTGTGTCCGGAGAGGGAATTAAAGTTGATAGCCAGAAAATAGAGGCAGTGCAGAATTGACCTAGACTCAAATCTCCAATTGATATTAGGAGTTTCTTGGGGTTGGCTGGATATTATAGAAGGTTCGTAGATGGGTTCTCATTTATTTCATCCCCTTTGACCAAGTTAACTCAGAAAAGGGTGAAATTTCAATGGTCTGAAGATTGTGAGAAAAACTTTTAGAAATTGAAAAAGAGGTTGACTACTGCCCAATATTGATCTTACCAAAAGGTACGCAAGGCTTTGGTGTATTTTGTGATGCGTCTAGAGTTGGTTTGGGTTGTGTGTCAATGCAAAATGGCAAAGTTATAGCTTATGCCTCCAAACAGTTGAAAGTTCATGAGAACAATCATCCGACCCATGATACGGAATTGGCTGCCGGTATTTGCTTGTAAAATATGGCGCCATTATCCTTATTGTGTTCATGTGGATGTGTTCACCGACCACAAGAGTCTTCAATATGTGTTTAGCCAGAAAGAGCTTAATCCGAGACAACGAAGGTGGTTAGAGTTACTCAAGGATTATGACATGAGTATTCTATGTCACCTAGGTAAGGCTACTGTTGTTGCTGATGCTTTAAGCAGGTTGTTTATGGGTAGTACCACCCATTTTGAGGAAGATAAGAAAGAGCTAGCAAGAGATGTGCATAGACTTGCCCAATTGGGAGTTCGACTAATATATTCCACAGAAGGAGGAGTAGTTGTGATGAATGGGCCCGAATCATCATTAGTGTGAAAAATAAAAGAGAAGCAGGACCAAGATCCTCTTTTGTTTGAATTGAAGGTAAATGTTTATAAGCAAAAAGTATTGGCTTTTGAACAAGGGGGAGATGACGTATTGAGGTATCAAAGTAGGTTGTGTGTACCAAGGGTGGATGAACTCCAAGAGAGGATCATGGAAGAAGCTCATAGCTCTAGATATTCTATCCATCCAGGTTCCACAAAAATGTATCAAGATTTGAGAGAGGTTTATTGGTGGAGTAGTTTGAAGAAGGGCATTGCAGAGTTTGTTGCTAAGTGTTCGAATTGCCAACAAGTTGAGGTAGAGCATCAAGGGCCCGGTGATATGGCTCAGAATATCAAAATTACGGAATGGAAGTGGGAGATGATTAATATGGATTTCATGATAGGTTTACCACGGTCTCACATGCAACATGATTCTATTTGGGTGATTGTCGATAGAATGACGAAATCAGCCCACGTTTTGCTAGTAAAGACTACCCATACAACAGAGGACTATGCCAAGTTGTATATTCAAGAGGTAGTTAGACTTCATAGGGTGCCAATTTCAATTATTTCAGACAGAGGTGCGTAATTTACTGCACAGTTTTGGAAATCTTTTCAGAAAGGCTTGGGTTCAAAAGTGAACTTAAGTACTGCCTTTCATCCTCAGACAGATGGTCAAGCAGATGACACTATTCAGACTCTAGAGGATATGTTGAGGGCTTGTGTGATTGATTTCAAAGGCAATTGGGATGATCACTTACCTCTCATTGAGTTTGCGTATAACAATGGTTACCACTCTAACATCCAGATGACTCATTATAAAGCTCTTTATGGGAGAAGATGCATATCTCTTGTTGGATGGTTTGAAGTTGGTGAAGCTGGGTTGATAGGACCAGACTTAATTCATCAAGCTATTGAGAATGTGAAAGTCATTCAAGAGAGGTTGAAAGCAACGTAGAGTTGTTAGAAATCCTACATTGATCTTAGCAGAAGGGAGTTAGAGTTTGAAGTAGATGATTAGGTATGCTTGAAAGTTTTACCCATGAAGGGTGTTATGATATTTAGTAAAAAGAGGAAGCTTAGTCCCCGATATATTGTACCTTAAAGAATATCCAAGAGGGTTGGTAATGTAGCTTATGAGTTAGAACTACGCTAAGAGTTAGCAACGGTTCATCCAGTATTTCATAATTCCATGTTGAAGAAGTGCATGAGAGATCCTTCACTTATCATACCAACTGAAGATATTGGTATCAAGGATAGCTTATCTTATGAGAAGATCCATGTTCAGATTCTAGACCGCTAGGTTCACAAGTTGAGAACCAAGGAAGTAATATCTTTCAAAGTCCTTTGGAAGAATCAGTTTGTTGAGGAAGGTACTTAGGAAGTTGAAGAGGATATGAAGAAGAGATATCCACATCTCTTTGAGCTCGGAGAAACTCCAGACCAAGGTACTAATTCTCTTCGTAGTACTCTTTAATTTATAAACTTGATGTGTTAGATTTGTTTGTTAGGTGTTTTAGCTGAAGGTCATATGTTACATCCGCCTACTAAGAGTAATCTCATTCAAAGACGAATGTTCCCAAGGGGGAGATATTGTAACACCTTGATAATTGAAAGAACAAGAAACAACTAGAATTAGAAAGAGTCATTTTTGGAAAGAAGGAAAAATCTGGAAAATTGGTTATGTTAGGTTTGAGTTTTGGGTCAAACTCAAACGACCATAAATCCTAGCTCATGATGAGTTAGTTGTTCTTCTAGATACCGTAGGAAATATCTTGAAATTATTTTTCCAACTCAGCCAAGTTTGCGCGATTCCGAGTTCGTATGAGTGAGATATGCCTATTTGAAGTTGGGCTGTTCAAATAAGGAAAGTCTAGTCCGGATTTTTGAAGTGTAGTTTGGTCTTTTCCTTACCCAATTATTTTATTTAGTTTTTAGGAGTTTAATTGGGGTCTAATTAGAATTAGATCAGTTGAAACAATTGGAAATTCACGCTAGGGCTTGGAGAAAAGAGAAAAGAGGAGAAAGGAGAAAAAAAGGCAAGATTCGTCAAGATCGTGCAATTTTGGTTGTGGATTTTGCCAAGGATTCAATGCTATGAGGTATGTGAGATCACATAGCATTGGGTTAGTTCACCCACACGCCAATCATGATTCAATTCAGCGAAGTAGTGTAGTTTTGAAAGCAAATATTATGAGTTCTTGATGATAATTTGTTTGAAACTTGTGGGTGCTTGTTGTTGAAGTTTCTTGAGTTTGATTCATGAAATTAGGTGTGATTTTGAGTAGAATCTTATGTATTTTGAGCATATAGTCTATTCTAAGTGTTTGGGGAAAGAACCAAGTGAAATTAGAGGGTTTAGAGTTAAAAAACGAAGAAGAAATTTCGTCAAAAATCTGGGGAAGGGGCTGGGGGACGGCACCCCAAAGAAGTTCTTGAAAGTTGACTTCTATGGCGCCGCGCAAGATAGAGTGCCCCAAGTCAGTCTCTAAAATTTTAAGGCTGGCGCCCGTGCCTCTCAGAGCTTTAGGGACGCCAGTTCTCCCACCTTTTCCCACTTCTTTCCGTACTAGTTCCTGAGTCACGTACCTAAGTTTTCTAGTTGATTTCTACACTCTAAGGTACGTCTAAACATCATGAAATCATCCATAAACATGAGATCATGAACCTTGAATCCATAATTCAATTCAAGGAAAGTTAAGAGTCAAGTCAAAAGAAGTTCATAGAGATTTCCAAAAGTCTTTTACAAACGTTTAACTTTGTTTTAACGGTTGAGTTTTGAGTTGAGTAAGGGTAAGAGTATAATTTATTTCTTCAAAGATTATACGGGAACTAAGTATTCCCATGAGTTAAATTGTTTACACATTTGAACAAGAGAGGAAACATCGTTTTCCAAGAGAGCCTTTGAGCTAGGTTTTGAATAAATATTTCAAACAAAAGAAAGCATTTTGTTTTTAAAACATATGAGCTGAGTATATTTTGGGAGTAGTATTGAGCGTCGATATGGGGACAAGTTCATAATAGCTCAAGTCTCCATAAACCATGTAACCATCATGGGTAAAGGATCATACTTTTTAGATGACTCCTTAGTGCCTTTTTGCATAGACTAGTGTATCCACTTAGTTAAGGCGTTCTATATGACAGCAAAGTATAGGACAGTTCAGGCAGCGTGGGTGAGACGTTGTATCATCACTTATGCTCATAGTTGTGGTTGTCGGTTAGAGAAACTCCCACAGTTTAATATTACTTTATTATATGAGTAAACTGAGTTGCTATCGTATCTATTTAACAAATTGAGTTATCACATATTGTTTTAAATGCTTTGTATAAACTGCACCATTATTTTTGTTTTTACATTGCATTTGAGTTGAGTTGTTCATGAGCTTAGTAAAGATAAGGCAATTGTTCTTTTTAGATTGCTTTCAAGATTATGTCTTGTTTAGTATTCCCCTTGCATACTCGTACATTCAATGTACTGATGCCATTTGTCCTGCATAGTTTTATGATGCAGACACAGGTAACTAGGATCAACATCCAACACCTCGTTGATCCAGTTGAGCACTAAGAGTCAGTTGGTGAGCCTCCTTGCTTTTCAGAGGACCCCTTTTACATTGCTTTAGTATTTCAGCTGTTAGGATGATCGGGCGTCTTGTCCCGACATCCCTCTTTGTTTTAGAGGCTTCGTAGACGAGTAGTCACAATTCTTTAGTCTTGTATTTAAGATGTTTTGCTATAAGACTTGAGTTGCCATCTATGGTTGGTTTGAATGTTTTATCCTAAAATGTTCAGATTTTAATCTGAGGCGGTTGTTTTATAAAAGCATTTGATCCTTCTAATAATGCTTATAGTCTTTCGCTGAGAGCCTAGCAGGCCAAGGGTTCGCTTGAGGCCAAAAATGGTTCTCGAGTGCCAGTCCCACCCAAGGTGTAGGTTCGGGGTGTGACATAATATAAGTGAATAAAATATTATTGAAATAAGGACTGCAATAGATAACAATGTACTCAAGTTGAATGTAAAGAAATAAAAGAGTTAAATCATTTAAAGATAAACAAAATAATTTTTCATCTCTAAACTCAACATAATAAGTGATATATAAAAATACACTATAACTCTATTGGGAGATTCTCTAACCGACCAACATCACTATGAGCTACGTGATGATACAACATCTCGCCCACACTGCCAGAACTGTCATATACCTTGTCGGGGTATAGAACACCTCAACTAAGTGGATCCACTAACCTATGCTTAAAACCAATAAGGAATCAAATAAAAAGTATGACCCTTTACCCATTTACCCATGTTAGCATACATGGTTTATGGGAGCTGTGAGTTGTCAGAACTCTCCCCGATATTGGTGCTCAATACTACTCCCAATAATAAATACTACTGCTCATATGCTTTAAAAACATAATTCTTCCTATAGTTTGAGATAATTGCTCAAATTACCCTCTTAAAAGAGGTAACTGCTCTGGAAATAACTTTTGAACTCATAACTCATTTAGAAGTCTCAGTTTCTCTTTAATTAATGTACAAATTGATACCTCTAGCAAACATTGTCCCCTTATACTCATACTTGAAAACTCATTCTCAAAAACATTTCGAAATCAAATTATAATATGATCACTGATGACTCAGGAAGTCATACTACATAAATATTTATGGTATATTTATATGCCATACTGCTTAAATATTGATGTCATACTCTATTTTCATACTAATCTTGTTTTAGAAACTCTTTTCTCAAAACTCATCTTTACTTTCTCAAAACTCAGTTTAAGAACACAAGTGTTGGCTTTAAAAAAAGTTTCTCAAAATTTATAACTCAGAATAGGGTTCATGCTAAAATATAGACATGAACAAATCAACTCAAGGATCTCAATGACAATATAGAAACTCAATAATTAGGAATATAATTTTTAAAAGAAACATGAACACAGGAATTGTAAATCAACTAATCTCAAGACTACTCAAATGTAGGGAAAGACTCCTAGATTACTCTTTTACTGGTCTGAAAGTAGATGTAGGGCATCAGGATGGTCTAGTACAAAACTATGATAGCATTATAAACCTGAAAGAACAAGGTTCTTTAAGAATCTTTAATATGAAGTTGATTAGAAAACTTGAAACCCTAGCGTAAATGTAAACAATGAAGAAAACCTTTCTTGAGATTCTTGTATTTGTTTCTTGAAATCTCTATGGCCAAGATTTATGATTTTAATTAGTGATTTATAATTTTATTGAGGAATTTGAGTTAGAAAGAATGGAATTCTTGGAGAAAAACTTACCTTGAAGAATAATCTTGAAAAAGATGGAAAAAATCTTGAATGAAATCTTATCCCTTGATTTTTCGTTAGGATTTTGCCTTAACGTTTGAGAGAGAAGAGAATGATGGATTAAGAGATATAAATCTGATTGTTTTGGGTCTTTTATTAGTCAAGAAATTTGTTTAGGCTTTTCTTAGAGGTAAAAAGACAAAAATGATCCTTTTCAATGATTTCCCGTCAGCTAATTCGTCACATCACTGTATCAGGTTACGAAAATGGTCAAAAAAATTTACTCCAAAATTAGATTGACGTGAAATTGGTGGCGTTGGAAATAATATTCAAATACCTTTAATTTGATATGTTATGGGCCATATAACTCTTTATATTTTAAGAGATATGGTCGTTTGAAGTTGACTCAATTGGAATGTTACATTAAAACTTAATCGATAAGGAAACTTTCAACTCTACTTTGTGCTAGGAGTTTCTAGTGACCTTAGTTGATATCCAAACCCATTCACACACTAAGAAATTTACCTTTAAACGTATGGGCTATTTAAGAATCACCCAATATGACCCTACAAGTAAATGAAGAATGGTTCGAGCCTTAACTTAGAAATTTTTGGGGTATTACAATATCTCGCCTTTGGAATCATTCGTCCTCGAATGATGGCTCGTCTGAGAATGGAAAGGGGTTACTCTTACTGTATTCAAGTCTAACATAGGATAGTTATTCTGTTCTAAACCACCAGATTCAAGTTCTATACCTTTGTAGGAAATCTCATCCTAAGAACACTACTCCTTACCGCTACATTCAGCTAACCTTGAGCTCATATCACGAAACACCTAATGTATAACAAATTTTCCACATGTTAACGATACCACATTCAAGCTTAGAACCTTAACCACTCCGTATAATTCTACTAACCAACTTTCTAAGAACTTCTCATCCTCTCTGCAAACTAAACTTTCATGCATTACCACCAGGAAGTTGACTTAGTACTCATTTTAAAACCTTATCTCATTCTCCCTCCACATTTATAACCTTAGATGGAATAAACCACCATCACTATCACAATAAGAAATAGCAATCCACTCCTCTATCATCACATAACTACTATCAACAACACCCCTCTCCAAAACTAAAAAGGATTACTGAAAGGGCTTTAGGGCGAATGATCATAAGCCCGATTCATTCGAGAATTATTATTTAAGAATATGCATGGCATAACATTATATTGCTAGCCATTGAGAGTAAATCATGAAATTGTGAGACTGAACATACTATGAGACATGAATACTTATATGAATAAGTTCATATCATGAGGCTGATATCCACAACTTTATGGATTATGCTCGACGTTAATGGGCAAAAGTCTTGGCCCCTTATTCAGGAAATTGAGCATAAATGTGAATCTCTCTAAAGTGTATGAGTATAGGTCATAGAAACAATTCTGATAATATGAATATCCACAAGATGTTGTAATAACTTCGCTTGAGGAATATCCAAGTTTATGAACGGATTGATATATCTCTAAAACTCTTTCTGAAGACATCACTATCTCATCCTCAACACTTGATGTGATTTCTCATCTTATCATCTCCCCCTTAGGTTTGGAGTTGACACTCTAAAGTCATGGATCTATTTTCATCATCTCTAAATCGGTCTACAATCCCTTTAATACTTGGAAAGACTTATATCATGGCTACAGAACTCTCCATTAGCAGGTACTAAGACTCCTTCTAAGACCTCTTTCTAAGATGCTTCTATTAACATGTTAACATTAGCTTATAAAGCTGATTCATCTAACTTCTTAAGGGAAAAATAATTTTACCTCAACTTATTCCATAATGAAAACTCAAACATACTATCTAGGCACACATGGAAAGTCATTAACTTAATTGGAACCTCGTCTAATTACATACAATCTTAGGTACACCTCATAATGCTTCTCGTTACTCTTAAGATTTAGCTACACCTCACTGCCCTTATCTAAAACTTAGGATCTCTCACTTGTACGACTCATATTCATTGCAGCTGACATCTCAATTCCTCACCTACTCTATGTCAAGTCTACCAGATCAAATCTCAAGACTAAAATCATCACCCTCATGTTGCCATTCTTTTGATCACAATGCTCATCGCAAATTCAGGCTTAATATTTATTACTAAACTCGGATATTAATTTGATTTCTCGCTTACTATACTAACTTACAGCTACCAGATAAAATTAAGAAACAATTGCCTACTAAGACCTCATGACAAGTAGTCAATCTTTATCTCTCAGTCTACATCTTTACATATTACTGCCACATTCCACTTCACAACTTAAGTACTACTTACTCATTCACTATACATCATTACCTAATTAGTTCTATTACACTTTGAATATAATAAGCTCTTCCTAAAAAATCATAAGCCTAGCTTAGATCTATCACCTCATGAATACTCCTACTTTTCTATCTAGCACCTACACTTGGTCGTTACGAACATAATGACACATCATCATAACCTCATTTCTAGTTAAAATATACTCTATCTCATCCTAACTAGTTACTCTTACTCTACCTCCTATCATGAACTCAATACAAAATTTTTACTTCTTAGTCTACCCAAAAGGGAAAACTCATCTTTAATAACTTACTGGGTGCATGACTATAATAACATAGCTTGCCTCATCACCGTCTCTCTGTCTTAGATTACTATACCTCTGCATGGTTTCCTCTAACATTGGGCGCTTTTACTACTACTGCTTATAACCTTGTACTCATACAATATTTTCAGGTGCAAATAGTACTCAAGCTCTACGACACACCTCCTCAAAAGGGTATCAATAGAAACAACATATAGAGAAGAGAGTACATCTCACTTTTTGCTCAAACGCATGATTCATATGAGTATGAGTGCATTCTTTTGAATCTCAATAGTTAAACTCACTCACAGGCTTCTGTCAAGCCACTCTATAGTCTCATGACTTTCTAATGATTTTTGCTGAGACTAACTCATCGATATTGAACTGAGTTTGCTTTTCAACTACCTCGAGTATGGGGAATAGTCGAATAAATCTAAGAAATGCACGAGTTTTGAATAAGTTCCTTATGACACAACTATACTGTACTGTAACACCCCGCAACTTGAAACAACTAGAATTAGAAAATGATGAGTTAGGTGAGATACAAGATACTGTATGAAAGGTCTTTGAATTATCTTTCCAACGTCACCAAGTTTGCTAGATTTCGAGTTCGTATGAGGGAGATATGCCCATTTGAAATTAGGTTGTCTTAATAAAGAAAGTCACCCGGATTTTAGAGGGGTATTTTGATCTTTTCATTACCCAATTAATTAAATTCATTTTTAGTAATTTATTTGGGGTCTAAACTGATTTGGTTCAGTTTAATCTTCATAAAATTACTCTAGGGTTTTTAGAGAAGAGAAAAGAGGAGAAAAGAAGAGAAAGAGCCAAGGTTTGTCGCGTTCTTGAAACTTCGCTTGTGGATTTTGCCAAGAGTTAATCCCTACGAGGTATGTGAAATCACTTAGAATTGAGTTCGTTCACCCACACGCCAATCATGTTTAATTCAGCGTATTTACATTCATAAAGTCATTGAGTTCTTGATGGTTTTCTTGTTGAAGTTTCTATTGAGATCTTGATTGTTGAGATTATGAGGAGTTATTGAGTTAATTGCATGATATTTGAGGTTGTTTTTTAATAGAATCTTGTACACTAATTATGGTTATTAGAATCTAAGTGATTGGGGAAGAACTCGCTCGATTCTAGATGAATTAGGGTCGAAAAACGAGTAAGAAACTTCGTCGAACTTTCTGGGAAAATGGGTGTGGTGACACGCCACTCAATGCACCCCACATCAGGATCTATAGTGTGGGCTCTGGGGCACCACGCCACCCAGTGCATCCTTACCTAGGTTCTTTAGTTATGGGTCTGGCGCCACTCAGTACGCCAGGGTCGCCAGGACTTCTACCCTTTCCCACTTCTTTTCGTTTGAGTTCCCTCGAATCGTACCTATGTTTCCTAGGTTATTTCTACACTCTAAGGTATGTATAAACATCGAGAGATCATTCATAACATGAGATCATGAACCTTGGATCCATAATTCAAATTTAAGGAAAGTTAAGAGTCAAGTCTAAAGAGTTCTTAGAGTCTATCAAAAGTCTTTTACAAATGTTTTAAACATGTTTTAAAGACTTGGGCATTGAGTTTAGAAAGAGAAAGAGTGAAGTTCATCTCTTCAAAAGATTATATGGGAACTAAGTATTCCCAAGAGTTAAAATATTTTCACATTCATACAAGAGAGGAAACATCGATATCCAAGAGAGCTTCCAAGCTAGTTTTTGAATAATAATCTCAACCACAGATAGAGTTATGTTTTAAAACATATGATCTAGTATATTTTGGGATTAGTATTGAGCACCGATTTGGGGACATATTTGAGTTCAGATAATTCAAAGTCTCCATAAACTGTGTAGCCACACGAGTACAAAAGGGACATACTTTTAGATGATTTCTTAATGCTTTTACCATAGACTAGTTGATCCACTTAGTGAGTTAGGTTCTATACCCCCGACAAGGTATAGGGCGGCCCTGGCAGCGTAAGGCAAGACACTGTACCATCACTTAAGCTCATAAAGATGGTTGTCAGTTAGAGAATTTCCCACAGAGATGTTTTGTATTCTGAAATACACATAGTTACTTGTATTTTCATATACAAACTGAGTTGTTATGTGTTTTGAAATGCACTGAATTGTTATCTTCATGTTTTAAAGCTTTTCTTTATACTGCATCTTTACTTCTGCTTTATATTGAAAAGAGTTGAGTGAGTTGAGATGAGGTAAGTTTCTTCAGCTCCTTTTCAAGCTTATGTTCTCTTTTAGAACTCCCCTAACATGATCATACATTCAATGTATTGATGCCATTTGGCCTATATCATTTTATGATGCAGATACATGTAACCATGATTAGCATCCAGTGCCTTGTTGATCCAGTTGAGCATTCAGAGTCATTTAGTGAGCCTCCTTGCTTTCTAAAGGATCCCTATTTACATTGTTTTAGTATTTTCACTTGTTAGGATGATCGGGGGTCTTGTCTTGACATCCCTCATAGTTTTAGAGGCTTCATAGATTGATAGCTATAGTTCTTTAGTCTTGCATTTAAGTTGGTTTGTTATATGACTTCAGTTGCTATTTTGGCTAGTTGAATGTTTACTTCTAAAACATTCTCAGTTGATTTGTTCAAACAGTTTATAAAGATTGTATTTAAGTACATTTTCTGTTGAGTAGGTCTTCCGTTGAGAGTCTAGCCAGGCCAAGGGTTCGCTTAGGGCTAGAAATGGTTCTCGAGTGCTAGTCCCCCCTAGAATATAGGATCGGGGCATGACATAATTGGTATCAGGGCACATAGTTCAAGAGTCCTAGGGAGTCTAGTAAGTCATGTTTGTAGAGTCCTAGTTATCGGTGTGAAGCACGCCACATCTATAATTAGGAGGCTGCAACATTTAAGAACTATCTCACTTCTTTCATACTCATTTCTTGCGATGGAATTCATCTCTATAAAGTCTCTTTCTAACTCGTGCTTGCGCGTATCTTTAAGGTCATGCCTCCACAAAATGCTGTCCGAGGTCGTCCTGCTAGGAGGACTGTAGAATAACAAGGTGTACCTAATGGACTTTAAGGGCAACCCCGAAGAGAGGTCACCAATGCTGAGTTTCGTGAGGCCAGCCAGATGTTGAGCCAAGTTGTGACCAACCAAGTTAGGCAACAAAGAGAAAACCGTCAGGAAGTGGTTGATTCTTCTAGGATCTGTGAGTTCTTAAGGATGAATCCTTCAAGCTTCATTAGTTCAAGTGTCACAGAGGATCCGAAAAAAATTATTGATGAACTTTAGAAGGTTTTTGAAATTATGGATGTTGTCGATGCTGAGCGAGTGGATCTAGCTGCATATCAACTAAAAAGTGTTGCTAGAATCTGGTTTGACCAATGGAAAAAAAATAGGGCTGAGGAAGCTCCAATTGTGAGCTGGGTCGTGTTCGAGAGTACCTTCATGGGGAGTTTCTTTCCCCGTGAGCTAAGAGAGGCAAAGGTAAGAAAATTCCTCACTCTTAAGCAGGAATCTATGAGTGTTCATGAGTATAGTCTGAAGTTCACCCAACTTTCCCACTATGCTCCGGAGATGGTTGTGGATATGAGGAGCAAGATGAGTCTGTTTGTTACTGGATTATCTCGTCTGTCAAGTAAGGAAGATAAGGTAGCTATGCTAATAGGTGATATAGACATAGAAATCTTGATGATTTATGTGCAGCAAGTTGAGGAGGATAAACTGAGGGATAGAGAAGAGTTCTGAAATAAGAAAGCTAAGACAGGGAATGAGTCTTGGAAGCAGAAGAGTAATGCCAACCGATCGTCTTTCCAACATAAGCAATAGGGAACTGTTCCATCATCTGCTAGTGCACCTGCACCAAGGAACATAGGTGACTTCAACAATCATAATTCACAAAATTTCAGATCTAGACCTGCACAGTCTCAAGGTAGTGTTGTACAAGGAGGTAATGGGATTCTTGCATGTGCTAAGTATGGTAGGACCCACTCAAGGGTGTGTCGTGATGGCTCCACTGGTTGCTTTAAGTGTGGTTTTAATGGTCACTTTATGAAAGAGTACCCTAAGAACAGGCAAGGTAATGGTAATGGGGGCAATATAGCCCAATATTTTTCAGTTTCTCCACAAAACAGAGCTGCACCTAGAGGAGCTACTTCACGGACAGGTGGAAGATAAAATCGTCTTTATGCTATCACTAGTTGCCAAGAGCAAGAGAATTCTCCAGATGTTGTAACTGGTATGATCAAAGTCAGTACTTTTGATGTTTATGCTTTTCTTGATCCATGAGAGAGTCTATATTTTGTGACTCCATATGTTGCAATGAATTTTGATGTTCTTCTTGAGCAACTCCTTCAGCCCTTCAGTGTTTCTACACCTGTTGTTGAGTCTATTCTAGCTAAGAGAGTCTATCGTGATTACACTGTTTCTGTCAATCACAAGAATACTATGGCTGACTTAAGTGAGGTAAACATGGTAGATTTCGATGTCATTCTAGGTATGGACTGGCTCTATGCTTGTTAGGCATCAGTCAATTGTAAAACTCGAGTAGCCAAGTTTCAGTTTCCTAATAAGCAAGTTATAGAGTGGAAGAGTAGTTTAGTAGTGCCTAAGAGTCGTTTCATTTCTTACCTTAAGGAGAGAAAGTCAGTCTCCAAGGGTTGTGTCTATCACTTAGTCCGAGTTAATGACTCTAGTGTTGAGACACCTCCTATTCATTCAGTTTCAGTTGTTAGTGAGTTTCTAGAAGTCTTACCAGACGATCTTCTTGGAGTCCCTCCTGAGAGAGAAATAGACTTTGGTATATATATTCTTCCTGATACTCCTCCTATCTCTATTCCGCCGTATAGAATGGCTCCAGCTGAGTTGAAAGAGTTAAAAGAGAAGTTGAAAGATCTCATAGAGAAAGGTTTTATTCGACCAAGTGTATCAACGTGAGGTGCTCCAGTCATATTTTGTGAGAAAGTAAGATGGTTCTCTTAGAATGTGTATAGATTATCGTTAGTTGAACAAGGTTGCTATCAAGAATAAGTATACTCTTCCGAGAATTGATGATCTTTTCAATCAACTTCAAGGTACTAGTTGTTTTTCTAAAATAGACCTCAAATCTGGCTATCATCAACTGAAAGTAAGAGAAAGTGATATCCCTAATACCGCTTTCATGACCCGTTATGGTCATTATGAGTTCCTAGTAATGTACTTTAGTTGGACCAATGCTCTTGCAACATTCATGGACGTTATGAACAGAGTATTCAAGACCTATTTAGAAATGTTTGTTATCATATTCATTGATGACATTCTAATATATTCGAGGAATGAGGAAGATCATGCTACTCATCCCAAAATAGTTCTCCAAACTCTCAAGGACAAGAAGTATATGCCAATATTTCTAAGTGTGAATTTTTGCTTGAGTCTGTGGCATTCTTAAGACATATTGTTTCCGGTGATGGAATTATAGTGATACCCAAAAGATAGAGGCAGTGAAGAACTGGCGTAGACCCACGTCTCTAACTGACATTAGGAGTTTCTTGAGTTTGGCTGGTTACTACAGAAGGTTCGTTGAGGGATTTTTATCTATTTCATCCCAATTGACTAAGTTGTCTAAGAAAATAGTTATGTTTCAAAGTTCTGAAGCTTGTCAGAAAAGTTTTCAGGAATTAAAAAAGTGGTTGACTATTGCCTAGTATTGACCTTACCAGAAGGTACGCAAGGTTTTGTAGTATATTGTGATGCATCTAGAGTTGGATTGGGTTGTGTGTTAATGCAATAAGGGTTTTGTAGTATATTGTGATGCATCTAGAGTTGGATTGGGTTGTGTGTTAATGCAAAAAGGAAAAGTTATAGCTTATGCCTCGAGCCAACTTAAGGTTCACAAGAAGAATTACCCAACCTATGATTTAGAGTTGGATGTTGTAGTATTTGCTTTGAAAATATGGCATCATTATCTTTATGGTGTTCATGTAAATGTGTTCACTGATCATAAGAGCCTTCAGTATGTATTTAGTCAGAAAGAGCTTAATCTCATACAGAGAAGGTGGTCGGTTAGAGTTACTCAAGGATTATGACATGAATATTCTCTATCACCTAGGTAAGGCTAATATGGATGCTTATGCCTTGATTATATTGTCTATGGGTAGTACCGCCCATTTTGAGGAAGATAAGAGAGAGTTAGCAAAGAGATGCATAGACTTGCACGATTAGGAGTTTGATTAAGGGATTCCGATGAAGGAGGAGTAGTGGTGATAAATGGGGCTGAGTCATCATTTGTGTCTGAAGTTAAAGAAAAAACAAGACCTAGATCCTATTTGGCTTGAATTGAAGGCAAATTTTCATAAGAAAAAAGTAATGGCTTTTGAACAAGGGGGATATGGTGTATTGAGGTACCAAAGTAGATTGTGTTTGCCAAGGGTGGATGAACCTCAAGAGAGGATCATGGAGGAAGCTCATAGCTCTAGATGTTCTATCCCTCCGGGTTCCACAAAGATGTATCGTGATCTGAGAGAGGTTTATTGGTGGAATAGTATGAAGAAGGGTATTGCAAAGTTTGTTTCTAAGTGTCCGAATTTCCAACAAGTTAAAATAGAGAACTAGAGGCCTGCTGGTATGGCTTTAAATATAGAGATTTGGAATGGAACTGGGAGATGATTAATATGGACTTTATGACAGGTTTTCAGCGGTCTCGCAGTCAACACGATTCCATTTGGGTGATTGTAGATCGAATGACTAAATCATCCCACTTTTTGTTGATAAAAAATAATGATTCAGCAAAGGATCATGCCAAGTTATATCTTTAAGAGGTAATTAGACTTCATGTAGTTTCGATTATTTCAGATGGAGGTGCATAATTTCGAAAGTCATTCCAGCAAGGTCTGGGTTCGAAGGTGAATTTAAGTACTGCTTTTCCTCCTCAGACAAATGGTCAAGCAGAGTGCACCATTCAGACTTTAAAAGATATGTTGGGATCTTGCGTGATTGATTTCTAAGGTAATTGGGATGATCACCTACCTCTCATAGAGTTTGCTTATAATAATAGTTACGACTCTAGCATCCAAATGGCTCCGTATGAGGCTCTTTATGGGAGAAGATGCAGATCTCCTATTGGATGGTTTGAAGTTGGTGAAGCTGGGTTGATATGACCAGAGTTAGTGCATCATGCAATGGAAAAAGTGAAGGTTATTCAAGAGAGAGTGAAAACAACGCAGAGCCATTAGAAAACCTATATAGATGTTTGGAGAAGAGACTTAGAGTTTAAAGTAGATGATTGACTTTACTTGAAAGTTTAACCCATGAAGGGTGTTATGAGATTTGGTAAGAAGGGGAGACTTAGTCCCCGGTATATTTGCCCTTACAGGATATCCAAGAGGATTGGCAATGTAGCTTATGAGTTAGAGCTACCTCAAGAGTTAGCAAGGGTTCATCCGGTATTCCACATTTCTATGTTAAAGAAGTGTATGAGCGATCCTTCACTTATCATACCTACTGAAGAAATTGGTATTAAGGATAGCTTATCTTATGAGGAGTTTCCCGTTCATATTCTAGATCGCCAAATTCGCAAGTTAAGGAGTAAAGAAGTAGCATCAGTCAAAGTACTATAAAGAAATCAGTTTGTTGAGGAAACTACTTGGTAATCTGAGGAGGATATGAAGAAGAGATACCCACATATCTTCAAATCTGGAGAAATTCCAAACTAAGGTTCTAATCCTTTTCTTGGCATTTGTTTTTAAGTTGGCATGTTGTATTTATATTTTGCTTATTGAGATGTTACAACCTTAGCCTACTAAGAGTAATCTCATTCGAGGACGAATGTTCCCAAGGGGGAGATATTGTAACACCCTTCTAGTTGAAAGAACTCGAATTAGAAAGAAACCATTTTTGGAAATAATCAAATTTGGAAATTTTGGGAAGTTATGCAAAGTATGAGTTTTGGGTTAACTTCAAACGACCATATCTCCTAGCACAAGATGATTTAGGTAGGCTACAATATACTGTATGAAAGGTCTTTGAATTATCTTTCCAACGTCACCGAGTTTGCTAGTTTTCAAGTTTGTATGAGGGAGATATACCCGTTTGAAGTCCAGTTGTCTGAATAAGGAAAGTCACCCATATTTTAGAGAGGTATTTTGGTCTATTCATTACCCAATTATTTAAATTTGTTTTTAATAATTTATTTGGGGTCTAAACTTATTTTGTTTAGTTTACGCTAGATAAAATTACGCTAGGGTTATGAGAGAAGAGAGAAGAGGAGAAAAAAAGGAGAAAGAGCCAAGGTTCGTCGCGTTCTTGAGATTTCGCTTGTGGATTTTGCCAAAGGTTAATACCTAGAGGTATTGAGATCACATAGCATTGGGTTCATTCACACATGCACCAATCATGTTTAATTCAATGTATTTACGTTCTTGAAAGTAGAGAAATTGATTTCTTGATGGTTTCCTTTTTGAAGTTTCTATGGGATCTTTATTGTTGAGATTTTGAGGAGTTCTTGAGTTAATTGCATGAGATTTGAGGTTGTTTTTAGTAGATTCTTGTACAATAATGATGGGTATTAGAATCTAAGTGATTGGAGAAGAAACCACTAGATTCTAGATGAATTAGGGTCGAAAAATGAGTAAGAAAATTCATCGAACTTTCTGGGAAAAGAGGTGGGGCATCGAGCCACTCAATGCGCCTATATCAGGATCTATAGTTTGGGCTCTAGGGCGCCGCGCCACTCAGTGCACCCCAACCCAGGTTTTGTAGTAATGGGTCTGGGCCCGGCGCCACTCAGGGTCGCTAAGTCTTCTACCCTTTCCCACTTCTTTTCGTTTGAGTTCCCACACATCGTACCTATGTTTTTGAGTTGATTTCTACACTGTAAGGTACGTATCAATATCAAGAGATCATCGATAACATGAGATCATGAACCTTGAATCCATAATTCTAATTCAAGGAAAGTTAAGAGTGAAGTCTAAATACTTCTTAGAGTCTTTCAAAAGTCTTTTACAAATGTTCTAAACTTGTTTTAAAGACTTGAACATTGAGTTAAGTAAGATTAAGAGTGAAGTTCATCTCTTCAAAAGATTATATGGGAACTAAGTATTCCCAAGAGTTAAAATGTTTTCACATTCAAACAACGGAGGAAACAACGATTTCCAAGAGAGCTTCCGACCTAGTTTTTGAATAATAATCTCAAACCACAGAAAGTGTTATGTTTTTAAACATATGAGCTAGTATATTTTGTGAGTAATACTGAGCACCGATTTGGAGACACACTTTAGTTCAGATAATTCAAAGTCTCCATAAACCGTGTAGCCAATATGGGTAAAAAAGGGTCATACTTTTTAGATGATTCCTTAATGCTTTTAGCATGAACTAGTGGATCAACGTAGTGAATTAGGTTCTATACCCCCGGAAAGGTATAGGACGGCCCTGGCAGCGTGAGGCAAGACGATGTACCATCACTTAAATTCATAGAGATGGTTGTCGATTAGAGAAACTCACACAAAGATATTTTGTATTCTTATATACACAGAGTTAGTTGTAATTTCATACACAAACTGAGTTGTTATGTGTTTTTAAATGCACTGAGTTATTATCTTCATGTTTTAAATTTTTTCTTTATATTGCATCTTTACTTCTGCTTTGTATTGAAAAGAGTTGAGTGAGTTGAGACGAGGTAAGTTTCTTCAGTTCCTTTTCAAGCTTATGTTTTGTTTTAGAATTCCCCTCACATGCTCGTACATTCAATGTACTGATGCCATTTGGCTTGCATCATTTTATGATGCAGATACAGGTAACCAGGATTACCATCCAACTCCTCTTTGATCCAATTGAGCATTCAGAGTCATTTGGTGAGCCTCCTTATTTTACGGAGGATCACTATTTACATTGCTTTAGTATTTACAGTTGTTAGGATGATCGGGGGTCTTGTCCCAACATCCCTCATACTTTTAGAGGCTTCATAGCCAGATAGCTATAGTTATTTAGTCTTGCATTGCAGTTGTTTTGTTATATGACTTAAGTTGCCATTTTGGCTAGTTGAATGTTTACTTCTAAAACATTCTCAGTTAATCTTTTCAGAGAGTTTATTAAGATTGTATTTAACTATATTTTCCTTTGAGTAAGTCTTCCACTGAGAGTCTAGCCAGGCCAAGGGTTCGCTTGGGGCCAGAAATGGTTCTCGAGTGCCAGTCCCGCCCACGGTGTAGGCTCGGGGTGTGACATGCACAATTTAGAGTATGAAAGAAGGGAAATTTTTCCTAAATGTCTTTAGTCCCTAATTTATAGAAGTGGGGCCCTCACAACCATAAATAAGATCCTACTTGACACGACTTCATAGACACCCTAGGATAATTGAACTTCGTGCTCTGATACCAAGTTTTTCATGACCCGAGCCTACATCCTGGACGTGATCGGCACTCGAGATCCATTGTTGGCCCTCAAGTGAACCCTTATTCTGGTTGACTACAAGTCGAAGACTAACTCAAGCATACATAAGCGTTAAATTGGAAGAAGTGTTTAAAAATAATTTACTGAATCTCAAAACTTAACTGGATATACAAAGTATGAAACATAAGTTTTAAATAAAATAACTTAAACTGAAAGAGTCTCCACAACTGTCTATCTATGAAGCCTCTATTGTATAAACATGAGTGTTAGGACAAGACCCACGATTCCTCAAAAATTGTTACCAATAACTCACAAAATTAGAGTCCTCCAGAAGCAAAGAGGGCTTACTCAAAAGCTGACGAGCTGATGAAATAATCTCAATAGACTCTTGTTGAGGATCCTATGAACCTTTATCTACATCATTACAAGATGCAAGTCGAATGGCATCGGTACCTTGAATGTACAAGTATGTAATATAGTTGAATAACAAATAACTGAAAGAAAAGACTGCAATAGATAACAATGTACTTAAGCTGAATGTAAAGAAATAAAAGAGTTAAATCATTTAAACCTTTACAAAATACTTTCTCATATCTGAACTCAACATAGTAAGTGATATATAAAAATACACTTTAACTCTATTGGAAGATTCTCTAACCGAAAACCATCACTATGAACTACGTGATGATGCATCGCCTCGCCCACGCTGCTACAACTGTCTTATACCTTGCCAGGGTATACAACACCTCAACTAAGTTGATCTACTAAGCTATGCTTAACAACATTAAGGAATCATCTAAAAAGTGTGTCTTTTTACCCATGTTGGCATACATCGTTTATGGGGGTTGTGAGTTGTTTTAACTCTCCCACATATTGGTGCTTAATACTACCCTCAATAATATATACTCTTGCTCATATGTTTAAAAAGACAATCTCTTCCTCTAGTTTGCGATAATTTATCAAACTACCCTTTTAAAAGAGGTAACTGCTCTTGAAATAACTTTTGAACTTATAACTCATTTATAAATCTCAGTTTCTCTTTTATCAATGTAAAAATTGAGTCCTATGGGAGTACATAGTCCCCTTATACTCATACTTGAAAACTCATTCTCAAAAACATTTCAAAATCATATTATAATATGATCATTGATGACTCGGGAAGTCATACTGCATAAACATTGATGGTATATCTAGATACCATACTTATTAAATATTGATGGCATACTCCATTTCCATACTAATCATGTTTTAGAAGCTTTATTCTCAAAACTCATCTTGACTTTCGAATAACTCAGTTTAAGAACTTAAGTGTTGGCTTTAAAAAAAGCTTTTAAAACTTTATAACTCAAAATAGGGTTCATGATTAAATATAGACATGAATAAATAAACTCAAGGATATCAATGAAAATATAGAAACACAATATTTAGGAATAGAATTTTAAAAATAAACATGAACTTAAGAATTCAAAATCAACTTATCTCAAGAATACTCAAATCTAGGGAAAGAATCCTAGATTACTCTTTTACTGATTTGAAAGTAGATTTAGGGCATGAGGACGAACTAGTCTAACACTATGATAGACTTACATACCTAAAATAACAAGGTTCTTGAAGAATCTTGAAGAATAAGTTGATTAGAAGACTTGAAACCATAGCTTGAAGGTAAACAATCAAGAAAACCATTCTTGAGATTCTTGAATTTGTTTCTTGAAATCTCTATGGCCAAGATTTATGATTTTCATTAGTGATTCATAGTTGTATGGAGGAATTTGAGTTGGAAAGAATGGAATTATTGGAGAAAAGTTTACCTTGAAGAAGAATCTTGAAAAAAATGGAAAGAAGAAGAGTCTTCTACTTTGATTTTTCCTTAGGGTATTGCCTTAGGGTTTAAGAAAGAAGAGAATGATTGATTAAGAGATAAAAATCTGATTGATTTGGGTATTTAATTAGTCAAGAAATTCTTTTAGGGTTTTCTTAGAGGTAAAAAGACAAAAACGACCATGTTTAATGTTTTCTCATTGGCTAATTCTTCACAGCAATATATCAGGTATTAAAATGGTCATAACTTTTTACTCAAAAATTGGATTGACGCAAAATTGGTGGTATTGGAAAGAAGATTCAAATACCTTTAATTTGATAGATTGTGGGGCATAACTCTTTATATTCTAAGAGATATGGCCGTTTGAAGTTTACCCAATTAGAATCTTCCATCAAAACCTAATCGATAAGGAAACTTTCCACTCTACTTTGTGCAAGAAGTTTCTAGTGACCTTTGTTGATATCCAAAATCATTCCTACACGAAAGATTTACCTTTGCACATATGATAAATTTAAGAATCACCCGATATGATCCTTGAAGTAAATGAAGAATGGTTCGAGTCTTAATTTAGAAATTTTCAGGGTGTTACAAGTATAATATAGACTTGTATAAGTAAAATGATGATTTTCGTATTTGAACTCATGTCACTACTTTTTCATTGTCGGTCTATGAGATATACTGGCTACACGTAATTTCATACTCATACTATACTTGTTGCACTCTTTGTGGTGCAGATTCATTTCCGAATACGAACGCATCTCGTGGAGTTTTTGAGTCTGAGCTCGGAGTATCTTGGAGTGTGGTGAGCTGATTTGTTGTTACCTAGCCCATACCTCCCTCTATTTTATTATTTATTTTGTTCCTTTTGTATTAAAGCATGATATCTCTTATGTTTAGGCTTGTCATTTTAGTTTCACACATGCACCATATTTTAGAAGCTATTGTACTTATGACCTAATTCTAGGATAGTATTTTAGGTTTCCGCAGTTCCCACTTATGAAATACTTAGTGCTTGAGGTATTCCACTTGTTGTTTATCTTCACCTTAATTATTCAGTTAAATTGGTAATACTAATGGGTTGACTTACATATCTAATGGGAACATAGATGTCACTCCCCGAGCCTACATCCCGAAAGTGGCTGGCACTCGAGAACCATTGCTGGTCCCAAGCGAACCTTTGGCCTAACTTACTTACTCAGCCGAAGACTTTACTCAAGAAAAATATACTTTAAAAGAATAACTGAACTGCTCAATAAATAACTTAGAATGTAATAAATAACATTCACTACCAAAGTGGCAACTCAAGTCTCAACTTAACTGAAAAGGGAAAGTAAAGGCTCATGAACTAACATCAACTAACTCTGTCTATGAAGCCTCTAAAAAACTGAGATGGACGTCATGACAAGAGCCACGACATCCTAATGAACTAAAACACTGGAAGCAAAGTAAAGGATCCTCCAAAAAGCTAGGAGGCTCACCAAGTAACTATGACGGGGCCCTGGATGCTAATCCTGATTACCTGTGTCTGCATCATAAGACGATGCAGTCCAACTGACATTTGTACATTGAATGTACGAGTATGCGAGTTGGAATGCTAAACATAACATAGGCTTGAAAAGAATCTGAAAGGAACACTTACCTTGGCTTTACTCAACTCATGAACAACATAACTCAATATAAAGCAATAAAACACATGCAATATATAGAAATTCTATAAAATAGTAGAAAACAACTTAGTTCGTTAATGAAAATGCAATAACAAACTCAACTTTACTCATATAATAAAGTAACATAGTTTCTGTGGGAGTTTCTCTAACCGACAACCACTACTATGAGCCTATGTGGTGATACAACATCTTGCCCACGCTGCTAGAACTGTCCTATACTTTGTCGTCATATAGGACGCCTTAACTAAGTGGATCCACTAGTCTATGCTAAAAAGCACTTAAGGAATCATCTAAAAAGTATGATCCTTTACTACCCATGATGGCTACATGGTTTATGGAGACGTGATTTACCTGAACTCAAACTCGTCCCCATATCGGTGCTCAATATTACTCCCAAAATACTTAGCTTATATGTTTAAAAACATAACTTCTTTCTTTGGTTTGAGATAATTACTCAAAACTTAACTTAAAAACTCTCTTGCAATCTATGTTCCCTTTCTTGCTCAAATGTGCAAACATTTACTCTTTAACTGAAAACTAGCTCAAAGGTTCTTCTGGAAATCAAGGTTTTCTTTCTTTTTTAAACGTGAAAACATTTACTCCTTAACTGAAAACTAGCTCAAAGGTTATTTTGAAAATCAAGGTTTCCTTTCTTCTTTAAATGTGAAAACATTTTACTCTTTGGGAATACATAGTCCCGAAATACTCTTTTGAAGAAATGAACTTCAAACTTTATTCTGTACTCAACTCAAAAACTCAAGTCTTAAAATAAAGTTAAAACATTTATAAAAGACTTTTGGAAGACTCTATGAACTTCTTTTGACTTGGCTCTTAACTTCTCTTGACTTGACTCTTAACTTCTCTTGACTTGACTCTTAACTTTCCTTGAATTGAATTATGGATTCAAGGATTGTTATTTGGGATAGGAAAGATCTCATGATGTTTAGGAGTGTTTTTAGATAGGTAATCATGAGAAAAGATCACAAAATCATTGTCTGGAAGCAAGTCTGCGACGCGGAGGGAAAATTTTCACACAGAAGGAACATGTCCACGACGCGGACCTGGTACCTGTTCCTTGTCCGATCTTTTCTTCCTCATTTTCTAAACCCAATTCACCTAATTCCAATTCTTTTTCTCAATCCCTCTTTAGATTCAAATACGCAGTATATGTACACAAGAGTCTAACTCAAACAACTCAAGGAAACAACATTATAACCTCAAGGAACTCCTTAATCTCAACATAACTCAAGAACGAAGGCCAATTTCAAGAACACCATTCAAGATTCATCAACTTTCAACTTTCTAGAATGAATTTCGCTGAAATAAATATGATTGGTGCGTGGGTGAATGAACCCAATGCTATGAAAGACTCACATACCTCTTTAGGCATCAACCCTTGTCAAAACCCACAAGCTAAACCTTCAAGAACGACGAACTTTGCTCTTTCTCCTCTTTTCTCCTCTTGCGTTCTTTCTCCAGAAACCCTAGTGTAAATTTCCAATTGTCTAAACTGAACCAATTCAGTTTAGACCCCAATTTAATTGCTAAAAACGAATTAACTTAATTGGGTGTGAAAAAGACCATAATGACCTTCAATAAAACGGGTTAGACTTTCCTTATTCGAACAACTCAACTTCAAATGGGCATATCTCACTCATATAAACTCGAAATCGCGCAAACTCGGCGGCGTTGGAAAGATTATTCCAAGATATTTCCTACGATATCTGCAAACACACCTAACTAATCTTGAGCTAGGAGTTATAGTCGTTTGAAGTTGACCAAAACCTCAACCTAACATACTTAACAAATTTTCCAGATTTTTAATTTCTTTCCAAAAATGGCTGTCAAAATTTTAACTTCTTTTTAGTTCTTTCAAATAGCGAGATGTAACAATATATCCCCCTTGAGAACATTCATCCTTGAATGAGATTACTCTTACCAGGCTAAGGGTGTAACATGTAACATTCAACTCAAACACCCAACAAGCAATGCAATTACAACATGCTAAGTTATAAATTAAAGAGTACTAAGAAGAGAATTAGTACCTTGGTTTGGAATATCTCCGGTTTAAAACAGATGTGGATATCTATTCTTCATATCTTCCTCAGTTTCCCAAGTAGCTTCCTCAACAAATTGGTTCCTCCAAAGAACTTTGACTGATGCTACTTCCTTAGTCCTCAACTTGCGAACTTGGCGATCTAGAATCAGAACCGGAATCTCTTCATAAGATAAGCTATCCTTGATATCAATATCTTCAGTTGGTATTATAAGTGAAGGCTATCCCATGCAGTTCTTCAACATGGAAATACGAAATACCGGATGAACCGCTGTTATCTCTTGTTGTAGCTCCAACTCATAAGCTACATTACCAACCCTTTTTGATATCCGGTAAGGACCAATATACCGGGGACTAAGCTTCTCCTTCTTACCAAATCTCATAACTCTGTGAACTTTTCAAGTAAACCCAATCATCTACTTCGGACTCTAACGCCCTTCTCCTAACATAAGTGTATGATTTTTGACGACTCTGCGCTGTTTTCAACCTATCTTGAATCACTTTCACTTTCTCCATAGCTTGATGAACTAAGTCTGGTCCTATCAACCCAGCTTCGCCAACTTCAAACCATCCAATACGATTTGCATCTTTTCCCATAAAGAGCTTTATAAGGAGTCATTTGGATGCTAGAGTGGTAACTATTGTTGTAAGCGAACTCAACGAGATGTAGGTGATCATTCCAATTACCTTTGAAATCAATCACACAATCTACCTTGATACCTCAAAACACCATCTCCCCCTTGTTCAAAAGCCATCACTATGAAATTTAAGAATCATAGTCTAATTAATATACAATAACTTATTACATTTCCATTATAGATTCTTTGTAGAAGTGATTTGACTTTCACATTTGGACCTTCATATTTTTTGTATTTTTTAAATCATTTTGACTTTATGTTGTGTCATAGCATATTTCTTTTTAGCTCCTGAAATATGAATAAGTTGTGATATTAATTCTTATAATATTTTATGAAGCACCTTGAATTTTTAATTAAATGAAATACTCATTTGTGATATTTTGCATGTGAAGATTTCACAAATTTTAAAATCTATTAATTATTAAATCATTTAATTTTTTATGTACTCTATTAAATTTGTATTGATAATCCATTTTTAAGAATAAAGTAATTTCTAAAAATAGTTGAGATGTAACATACTTTCAATATAAAATGATTAAGAAAATATCCCAATAATTTTTTTTTTAATTTACCTGGTTCCTACACATCAAATTAAATTAACCAAAATTTAAATTCACACTCCTGGCTCCTACTCATCAAATTAAATAAAATAAAATTCTAAAATTACCCTCTTGAATCCTACTTATCAAATTAAATGCTTAATATAATATCACAAGAACTATAATTCAAAAATTACCCTTTTTTCTCCAACTCATCAAATTAAATTAAATTAAATTCAAAATTTACCCTCTTAGGTCCTGACTCCTACTCATCAAATGAAATACATGAGAAAATATCACTAAAATTAAAATTTAAAATCTACCCTCTTGATTCCTACTCGTTAAATTAAGTTACAAATTTACACCCAAAGCTCATTAAATTAAATGCTTAAGAAAATATCACAAGAGCTGAAATTTGAAATTTATCCTTCTGACTCCTACTCATCGAAGTAAATCAAAGAAATCTTAAAATTTATCCTCATGACTCCTACTCATCATATTATATAGAATAGAATGTTGTAAAGAATGAGAGAAGCTACTAATCCTCCCTAGATCCTACTCATCAAGACATAATCTATTACCATGATCTTGAGAATTTTCCTATATACAAATTTGTTCACTCTCCCTTCCAATCCTCTTTTATTTGCAATATCAAACAAACAAGATATACAATGGTTATTTTGAGATTTTCATGAGAATTCTAGTGGAGAAAGGGAAAATGTGGGACTTTTTTTGTGTGACTCATGGCGAGTTTCCGTCAAATAATAAGATTGACAAATTTGATTGATTTGTGATCACCGAAAGTTGATACGACGCTCATGATAATGTTAACTTTTATAAATATTCCAAAAATAGATAGGTCAAGGACCATCTTTACTAAAATAAATCTTTTAAGAATCTTAGCAATTTTACTCAAACCATCCTTTAAAGCCTAAGGAATACTTTTTTTGTCTTATACCTAAATTTAAGAATGTTAGCAATTTTATACTTATTTGACCAGTGTAATACTATTGATAAAGTTATTATCAAAATCATTTCAATTGTATTGAGCCCTTTCGAAAAGATTAATTGGTCTGTACCAGACTAGTTTCTTGAAAGCTCGGCATACTTGTGAAAATATTATTCTTGTTTAAGAAGTTTATTAGTTCAATGTGTCCAAAAGGAAGAAAAGAAAGTTGATGCTTAAAATGGATTGAGAGAAAAAACTTTTGATCAAATTGAATGGTCCTTTGCTTATTTAGAGTTGGTGAGATCATTGAGGTAAATATCATCCTGATTGCATACTTAGTGTAAGGAAAGCATGAGTAAACTAAGAGTTTGATTAAGATGATAAAAAAACAATAATGAAATTCTGAGTTATATAATTAACATAAGTTTAAAGCTTGAATATAACATCATTTAGGAAATTGTAGCTATATTATTTCAAACAAAAAATAGTAGTCGTGTGAATAATACTATTACTCTCCCCAATTTTATAAGATAATAATGAAGATTGTTGTGAGAAATTTATAACACATATTGATTTAATTATCAAAACTTTCTCCTATCTGAACATTGTTGTACGGGAGCATGAGGGTCATTAGCAAGTTTTGACATATTATGGAAGTCTACCGGTTTCCCATTGTTTTGCTAAACTTTCCTCAAATTTCTCCTTGTTTGATTCAATTTCTTTATTTCATTGATGATTTGTATTTCTTTGAGAAATTTGAAAGCTTAGTAGGTGATATAACATGTCATATAATCATTCAGGCATCATAAAATACATATTTTAGTAGGTGATATGACAGACTATATTATGATTTCCAGATTTATGTTGACAAACTTATGCTATTACCAGTATTTCTAAACGTGTATAAGTTAATTGTTTTAAACATGCTCAAGTAAGCCACTTCTTATTTGAATAATAAATACACAATCGCCAAGTATTTTGTAGAATGGGCCTATGGTATTGTATTTGGCTCAATTATCATACTATAACTTCACAATTCTACTATATTATTATTTGGGGTTAAGATATCTACTAAATCTTTGATATACAATTGATTAAGGCATAATATATAAATATATCTGTTAACATTGCCTCAACTCACATTTATGTTCTTCAATTTTTGGTGTGCACTAGTAAGCACTTGAACTTGTATAAAGTTTAACAAATAGACACATGTGTCATATGTGACATGAAAAATTGTGTCCTACGTGGTGCCCTATGTGTATTATGTCATGTATAAATCATGTGTATCTACTTGTTCACACTCAAAGTTGGAGGGCATAAATATGAATTGATCAGACGAAGTTAAAAGACATTGTTGTATTATGTTGTTGATTAACCATGTCAAAGAAGATTAGAAACTTGAGTTATGATTCACAAGCATATAAGCTACAAATAATTTGAGTACAAGTATAATTGTGCATTGATAGTAGTTAATTGAAGGCATCCACTTATTGATGTTGTTATATTGTAACATCTCGCAAATTGAAAGAGCTAGAATTAGAAAGAGCGATTTGTGGAAATAATAAAAATCTGGAAAATGGGGTAAGTTAAGTTTGAGTTTTTGGTCAACTTCAAACAATCATAACTCCTAGCTCAGGATGAGTTAGGTGTGTTTCCAGATATCGTAGGAAAGATATTGGAATAATCTTTCCAATGCCGTCGAGTTTGTGCGATTTTGAGTTTGTATGAGTGAGTTATACCCATTGAAGTTGGGTTGTACAAATAAGGAAAGTCAAATCCGGATTTTAGAAGGTCATTATGGTCATTTCACCACCCAATTAATTAATTTCATTTTTTGTAATTAACTTGGGGTCTTAACAAATTGGATTCAGTTTACGCTTTTGAGAAATAAGTTAGGATTTTGAGAGAAGAGAAAAGAAGAGGAGAAAAGAGGAGAAAAGAGGAGAAAGGAATCGTCAAGTTCTTGAAGCTAGGCTCATGGATTTCGTGAAGCGGTGATCCCTTCGAGGTATGTGGGTCTTTCATAGTTTTTGGTTCATTCACCCACGCGCCAATAATGTTTATTTCAGCGAAGTTTGTTCTAGAAAGTTGAAAGTTGATGAATGTTGAATGGTGTTCTTGAAATTGGCTTCGTTCTTAAGTTCGGTTGAGATTGAGGAGTTCCTTGAGGTTAAAATGCTGTTTCCTTGAGTTGTTTTGAGTTAGATTCTTGTGTATACATACTGGGTATCTGAATCTAAAGGGAATTTGAGAAAAAGAACCGAGTTTAGGAGAATTGGGATTAGAAAACGAAGAAGGAACAAGTCGGACAGAAATTGGGTACCAAGTCTGCGACGCAGACCTGTTCCTCAGAAGTGTAAATTACTCTTCGCGTCGCGGAGAGGTTATGGAACTCTCTGCCTCAAAAGTCATTTCGCGACAACATTTTTTAATGCATCTCCGCGTCGCGAACTTGCTTCCAGACAGTGATTTCTTGATATTTTCTCATGTTTAACTATCTAAAAACACTCCTAAACATAATGAGATCTTTTCTATCACAAATCACAATCCTTGAATCCATAATTCAATTCAAGGAAAGTTAAGAGTCAAGTCAAGAGAAGTTAAGAGTCAAGTCAAGAGAAGTTAAGAGTCAAGTCAGGTGAAGTTAAGAGTCAAATCAAGAGAAGTTCATACAGTCCTCCAAAAGTCTATTACAAATGTTTTAACTTTGTTTTAAAACTTGCTTTTTGAGTTGAGTCAAGAGTAAAGTTTGAATTTCATTTCTTCAAAAGAGTATATCGGGACTATGTATTCCAAAGAGTAAATGTTTTCACATTTAAAGAAGAAAGGAAACCTTGATTTCCAAAAGAGCTTTTGAGCTAGTTTTCAGTAAAGAGTAAGAGTAAAGTTCATTCTTCAAAGATTCTACGGGAACTAAGTATTCCCAAGAGTTAAAATGTTTTCGCATTTGAGCGAGAAAGGAAACATGTAACGTCCCATATTTTTGCATATACTAGTTTTATGTGAGTAGTGAGGGTTTGAAATAGGTTTGACAATATTCGAAAGAGGTTTGAGGCTAAATAGAGTAAGTAAAGTATAATTTGTCATAGTAATCAACCTACTTGCTTAAGCTACTGATTCGGATGTCTTACGTAATTAAGTTACTTACGTACATGTGTAGCTTACGTAGAAAGGATAACATAGGTTCTTAATGGTAGATTAACTGCTGACCTACTTAAATAAGTGGTAAGTAGGTGATGCACCTACTTAGGAAATATGTGGACTACATTTTAAAAGAAAAGGGCAACTAGGTGATGCAGCTACTTAAAGAACTTGTGGCAGAAATTAAGGGAGTGATGTACCTGCTTACTTAAAGTGAGGGACTAGATATTTCTACACATTTCTTAATGTAAAAACGTCCATAAAGGACCCTTAAGAGAATGAAATTCATTTCATATATCTCTCACTTGTTCTACAACAATTTACTTCCAAAAAGAAACCCTAGCAGCTCCAAAGTGCTGGCATGCAAGTTCACCATTAAAAATCTGAGAAAACTCTTTATTTTTTTCAAGTCCAAGTTGGTGTAACATCTCCCATCTTAAGAAATTCAAGAGGAGGAACTGATTTCACCTTAAGGTAAGGCTACTTCCATATGTTAATTATTTTTTCATCCCTCTTTTGTGCTTGAATCGGTTAGGGGATTTGGTATGTGAATGAGCTGAGAATTGTTCCTTTTACATGGTGTGAGATTGGGGAATGTTCTGGTTGATTGTGCATGTTGGGACAGCCATGGAGGGGAGTCCCCTTTAACTCAATTGTTAGCCCATTTGAGCATTTTAAATGTAATATTAGTTGGATGCTCAAGGGACAGTAGTCG